>PYWC01000001.1:714267-724851 GCA_003182015.1 Tuber magnatum | reverse complement strand
CCCCCCCGATGAGACTGTACGAGTACTAGTATGATACGAGCTCTGCATGATTATTAAATTTTTTTCATTAACGTATGATGCTGACAGTTGCGTGGCAAGTCGGGAGCGGACATACCGAAGCACAATCATAATTCCTGTTTCAATCAACCAGGAGATTGACTACTGCTCGAAACACCCTGCCCAACCTTCACCTTACGGGTCCCTCCTCTCGCCTCATGAGACCTGCCCATATTCTCAAGTATAGCTGACTAACAACTTAAATTTACTACGGTTTACCTACTCAGCACGGGTACCCATAGCTACCGTACGGCACAGACCACAGACCCACACCAGTTGTCGAAAAGCGGGGAGCACTGGTAGAGGTGATAGACCACAAAGAACCAGCCCACCCTCTGCCGTCGAGTCCAAGGTTCACGTTTTCGATGCCAGCCCCAAGCCCCATTTTCGACCCTGTGTTTAGTGTTACCACTGTTCCCACCTCTACAACCATCTCCCCAGAGCTTTTCTTAACACTACTATACTACACTCGCCCCTCCCATTCAATCCCGCCCGACGGAAAAAACAATTTCTTCCCTTCCTCTTACTTCTGTCCTCTCTACTTCTATTCTCTCCTACTTCCTTCCTCACTCCCATGCTAAAATCCAGGGTAAACCTGAATACTTTTAGCCTACGGTACAAGTATATAGTTTGCTTGAGTGCTATATGAGGTATTTGGTAAAGCGCTTGGTAGGTTGTAGATATTGCCTGGGAAGACAAGAGTAAGACAATCAATGAAAAGAAATGAAAGAAAAAAAAGGAAGAGCTACCATAGCGGACTACGGGGGTACCGGTATTTGGGGCGTTCGGGGTTGAGCTTACTATTGCCTTCGAGTGATGAGTTCTGTTGGCCGCTATCTTTTGTGCGGCATACCTACTCGTACCGGTATGGGAATGACGAAAATTCCCAACTCGAATCCACAGCTATTGCTTCGGACACCCTCAGTAGGGGTAAACCCGGGGGGGTAACCCGAGAGTGACGGTTGCCGGCCCAGGACACCACAGCCACCTGGAAAAAGCCCTCGGTGAGACGGAATTCCATTCCGCCGGTGGTGCGTGGGGTCCCCCCACCGAACAAACCCCGATTGCGCAACAACCACCCCCTCACGCCACCGTAATCTCCGTCCGAGAGAAGCTGCCTTTCACCGGGACTTTTGCCGGGTGGCTGTGTTCCCGAGTCCTACCCGACCCACCGTATCCGTTTTCACCTACTCGCTTACAGCATTAGGAAACATGCTGCAGCCAATCGATAGCCCTTGCCTGCCTTCGAGTGACCCCTAGTGAATTAAGCGCTTCTAGCGATGATTGTCAGACAACTTTAGCGAGATTCTGCTCCATCGTGCACACCGTGTTGCTGGGGGGGGGGAGGGCGACAAGGGTTCGACCTGGATGAATGGTATCCTTGTTGTAGGGGTTTTGTTACGGGGAGCTGATTCGATGCTGGCTGAGATAAGAGTAGGGGAATCGTATGCCCGTGTTGATAGAATGCTATCGACGGGAGTTCTCAACAACTTAACATCCTAGTGGATATTTCAATAAGTGTCTGCTATAGGTGAGGAGGCTTACTTTGCGATAATTGTGTCACTTACCATCCATTTAAGGCTATGGTGGTATTTCATCTTTGGGGGATACCGCTTTTAATTAAAGATGTCATACCGTACGAGTACTCATACAGTACGGTATCATACTCGGGGTAGGGGTATAATATACTTGTATTATCAGGACAAGCAGGGGTATGCATTGTCTGTGCAAATGTCTGTGTTAACAGCAAAAGGAAAGAAGGATAGGAAGATTGCTCTGTGGCTATCCTCAAAGATGACTAGTTCTTTCCTGCCCTGTAACAGGAACAGTGGTTTGGTTTTATTGACCATCAGAAAATGGGCAATACTAGCCTAGAATGCCATATTATGATTATTTTTTTCCGAACAAAACCCACAGACACTAACACAGATACATCCACACCCCAGTTTGTCCCAAGACTTTACCCCTACCCCGAGTACTTTCGAAACTCCCCGGCGTTCTATCTAATCGGTCGATTCAGTTCGGGAAATTCACAAACAAGCTGGGTACGATTCTGGTCGTCATAATAATCCCCGATTATTCATACCGGTATAAGGCTCCACCGAGTTATACCTATTCACCGGAAGGTCTGCCGTATATTTGGTGGTTGCTAACGTTTAGAGTTTGAACCGCAAATCGATGTATGGTAGTATCTATCCAAGCAGTGTAGGGAAAGAAGGAAAGGGCGAGGATGGCAAGGACTCATTCTTTTGACTAGAGATATTCATCTGTATGCTGGGGGAGCCGCTCGACGCCGCTTTGGGGGGGGGGGTTTGAATTCTCTGCCGACGGACATTCTATCAAACAAGGTGTTCTACCTCCTCCCCGGTCTCCATTTTGGCGGACGTCCTGTCAATTTTCTGTTTTTTTCTTCTTATCTTGAGAGCTAAAAGCCCTGTTAACTTCGTGTGGGGATAATATAGCACTATCGAGAGGTAAACAACTGGGAACGGCTAGTCCCACAAAAATAGGTGTAAAGCCTTCCTAGCGTGGCCAACGGTTTTGCCCTCTTAGTTCATTGCATGAGTTTGGGTTACCATAGTCCCTATCTTTACAGGCGCCGCGCTAGCTATCTAGCGATGTAAAATCTTTCAGAACCTGGAAGGAGTATATACCGATGTTTCTCATAGCATAGATGTCCAGTGGTAGTATACATGATGGAGCAAAATCTCGCTAACATCACCTAAGAGTTAAAGCTAAGGCTAGTAAAGATACCCCGCCGCCTAATAAAAGTGCCAGTATATGGCGTTTTTTACGCATGGCGAGATAAGGCGAAGGTGCTCCCAAGAACTCGGGTGAATACGAGCGAACGTTGATCATCAACGGGAAAAAAGGGGGGATACTGGGCACCCGGGACCCGGACTAGGAGATGAGCCCACTACTCCCAACCGACCCCACGCCTTGTCCTTCACGTCGTTACGCAGATTCTTGTTCTTGTGGCTCTGGATTTGATCGCACATGGTGGTAAAGATGTCGTGATACGAATCGACCACGAGTCTTTGTACTCTAGGTAAAGTCACCCGAAGAGTTCAACGGACAGAATCTCTTCTCGTTCTTGGGGAGGGAAAGGTTGTTGTTATTGTGAGAGACCTGAAGCATCTATACTAGCGGGCATCTTTCTTCTGCTACTATATAGTGTCATCGGCTATCTTCATATCGTCATGAAACTATGGACGTTGTTTATAATAATTAAACTCTGCAGAGTAGTAACAGGCCGCAGCTCGGAATTGCGCATCATTGAAATCCTGCACCGTACTGTACTCGAGTCCGTGTGGAAAGCTCCGATTCAATGCCGCAGAGTGGGACAGAGGGTCCAGCATATCATTTCTCAACTGCTGGATATCGCGGTTCTACCCAATAACCCCCCTCCCCCTGGACAGAAAATTTGCTCAAATATTGTTTTCCCTGTCTCTACGGATTGGGCCCCGCAAAATCTTTTTTCGGCAGACAAACAACAGACGCAACCCGCCTTGGAACTCGAATCTCTCTAAGCATCATACAACTGAGGGTTAGACACATGCAGTTCTCGTGGTTATCGCCTCATTCAACTACGGTAATTAGCATCTCGTTCCCGCTTAGGGGCCGAGTTTCCTTGGCTAATCCTCTTGTCCCGGTGCTCGAGTACTCTTTGTGGCGGATCGGAACCAATTCACTGCTGCACAGTACCGTAAGGCCTTTCTGATTTTGCAGGAAGAGAGAAAAAATATAATGGTGCACAGACAGTTTCTTCCGGATTATTAACGGTACCAGTGTCTGCTTCGAGTACCGGTATTCTTCCATACTTTCTTTTCCCAAGAATACCTTATGTACCGTACCGGTATTAGCGGCGGTTATGGAGACCTTGTATGGATGCCAAGCTGCCTCTGGTGCACAATCCCGCATGGTGCAAGAAAATGAGAGGGGTGAGCTGGTTAACCTTGTTCAAGTCGTGATCGAAACTCATTCTCACAGGCAAGCCACAACTTAAAATCCACAACTGCCTGAATTTTCTAGGACAGATAGTGGCGGTTTTGATGCTTGTGGTTGGTGAGTTGCTCATACTCGTGCCAAGGTTGTGGTGGAACCACAACCCATGATCGCTCGCTGGCTCGCAACCATGGGCACTCTCCAGAGAGTGCCTGACGGCTCAACACAAATTTGTGTCTTAGCACAGAAATTAGACGCTACCACCCTACCTAGTAATATAATCCTACCCACATAGTATGTAACGTATTTTACCCAGTAATGGGTCACCCCCCAGTAATGGGTCACCATATAAAATTTCGGTACTGAGATAAAAAGTGAAATTCCACAACCACCATTTAAGCTACGCTTATGAAAGTTATGACAGCTATAGAATAAGAGCATACAATGATTATCAGAAAAGAACAGAACCTTTTAAAAAGAAATGGATATGGAATCCAGTAGAGTGATATTTTATGAGAAAATTCTAGTTCTCAGTTCAGGCTGAGGGTCCTGCTTCCCCACTCATGGAATAATTGATTGAATGCCTGGTAGATCTGTAGGGACGGCTGGTGCTAGCACTCGAAGTTACGGATTTCGATTTCGGTACCTATTGATTGTGAGCAAAGGTTTTGAAAATCTCACACATATTGGACAAAATATACATACAGCTGGTTCTTCCTCTCCAGCACTTGATTCATCCTCTGTACTCTCTGAATCGATTGGGGTATCAGATTTCCCTGCAGGTATCTTGATCTTCTTCCTTGATACCCCTTGTCTCTTACCCTTGGCTCTCTTAAGTCTTCCTGCTTCAAGCCTAGCTTGCTTGTTGAGATCATCTCTTTCCCGCTTCTTGTACAATTCACCAAGAATCTTGGTATGAAGAAGAAGCCCCCCTTTGATTTGACGGCGGTCTGGCTTACTTGGCTTGATAGACTCAAGTTGTTTGATTGTTGCTTTATCGAGAATTGACTGTGTTTGGGCTTTATCAGCAACTTCAATTGCTTGGTTAAGTAAGACAGTGGCCTCTCCAGCATCTTCAAGTTCAGCAGCCTTTTTTCTAATCTCATCAACCTCTCGAGCTCTGCCATCTCTTCCTCCTAGGGGGTGAAGTCCTGAATATCTAGCTAAGAGAGAAATAGCTGGAGTGGCATTCAGTTGCAGATTGGGATTCTGTAACACACGTTGACGATTGAAGGGGATCATTCCACTTGAATGCCATGCTGATGCCACATTGTGAGCTGTCATAGCCTTCTGTCTAGCTCGTTGCAGTATCAGATAGAAGTCCCCTTTCCACATCTTCCAAAATGGCCCATGGTTGCGTTGGAAGTCCTCCAGCTCTTGCTTGTAATAGTTTCCCAAGGGGGAAAACAAACCAATATCTAAAGGCTGCAGGATGTGAGTGGTATGAGCTGGAAGACAGAGAAGGTGGATGTTGTTGGCAATAGCATGCTCAATGAATGCAATGTTATTAACATGGGAGCTGTGACCATCGAGCACAAGGATCCGGTGATCAATTATGCCATTGGCCGGACATGAGCGTGGTTCAAATACTTGCTCTAACCAGTCTAAGGCAATTTCTGATGAGGTGTATCCAGCCTTAGAGTAGGTGAAGAAGGCGTCATTGTCGATCTCGTAGTTGATATTTGAATGGTGGCCCATCAGGTGTGCTGTGGAAGAGTGAATAACAAGAGGGGCCAATATCCTTCCATCTCCTGCAACTGCTTCAATCACTGTAACCCAGTCTCTCTTCCCATCCTGCATGATCTTGGGATTTCGTCTCCCTGTATGGCAAAGAACAGTTCTACCAGCTCCCAGTCCCATCGCAAACCCTTTCTCATCTGTGTTCCAAATATTCTCAGGAAGAACATGATATCGGCTCTTCAATTGATAGAATCTTTCCAAATGCGTTTGGAGAATTGAAACATCAGTAGCAAGAGCTCTTTGCTTGTCGATACTCTTTCCAACCTTAGCTTGAATACCTGGATGTCTCTGGACGAAGCAATCAACCCACCCTTTTCCAATTTCAGCAACTCTCCCTTTAGCTTTCAAGATTTCATACACCATTTGTAATACATGTCTTCGGCGAAGAGGAATGCCACAATCATCGTAATCTTGAATTCTGTGAATAATAACCTTCTCCTCAAGGTGGCTGAGCAACTGCTGGCTCTCGTGTGCGATCTTTCGGGGTGTGGTGGTGCCTTTAAGTCAGTTCTGAAGTGTGGTATTCGAAACTCCGAATGTTTGAGCTAAGTAGCGTATCGAGAGATCAGGATCTTTGGTTTTGGTGCAAATGGCGGCCTCCAGGCGATTCTCCATATCAGGTTTCTTAACAGGCATTGGTGCTGGGTTGTTTTTTGATGAAATTTGATGTCAAAAGGATGATAGTTGTATGTTACAATTAAGTGTACTAGATGTATAAAAAATGCCATATCTTTAAAACTCTTGCTCAGCCTCAATTCTCACCCTAACCTTCTATAACCTTTAGGGTTTATAGCTAATAACCCATACTACAAGGGTGGAAAATACTAGTCTTTTTGCACAAGTGGTTCTATTGCTGTCTTACAATTTCATACATATTCATGATATCTCACTTGCACCATTTACTGCTCTGAAAATTAAATTAAATTTCTAAAAACTGGCAGGATTATTCTAATGTCTATAAACAATTATGCTTTTGAATTTGAATACGATCCTATTAGTATTACTCTCTGGAATCACAAATTTGTTAAATATGAGTGGAGTGAACAAGTGACCCATTACTGGGGGGTGACCCATTACTGGGTAAAATACGTTACCTATCTCTAGAATTTTATCCAATAATAGAGCCTCAATTTTCTCCATTATTTTTATTTGATATGCTTGTATCTTCTCGCAGCTGATAACAAAGACAATACAACTGAATATGCTACCTGGACAAGCATCCAAGTCAGCTCTTATACCATCCAGTCAATGGATCGAACCATACATCAACATTGAGGCCCATATTCAGGCTATCCTTACTTTTCTTGAGACCACTGGAGATGATACTCCCAACCCTTCTGCTATTATGAAGTGCTACGAAATACTATGTTTCCAACTTCATGTCTAGTGGTAAGGACGACAGTTAAAACAGGAATGACCACCAGCCAATTGAAAGCTCTCAGATGATCAAGAGGCCACAGGATGCCAGTACCTAGACCGACTCAATATTGTGGAAACTAGTGCACGACTACAGTTGGTATCTGGCTGTACAAATACAATTCTTCAACTTGCATATACTTGCCCAAATTCAGTGTCAGTAGTAAGTGAGCAATCGGCTAGGAGATTTCTTGCTAGACACCCTAAATACTTTATCAACAAACAACCTAGTATTGATGTGGACTGAAAGAATGCTCACCAGCCTGATGATATACGCACATAGTTTGAGAAGTACCAGACTGTTTGTAAGCAGCATTGTAACGTGTTCAGGCCAGGCCCTAATCATGTAGTGGTACAATAGGAGCAGATGGCTTCTTGATCAATAAGAAGCGAGTGCTGCTTACTAAAGGAGTCTTCAAATAGAGTGTAATAGGAGATCAAAAGGTAACCGTTCAACCAAGTATATTAAGAATACTGTCTGTCGAAGTCTGCTGTTTTCATAGTGGGAATCAGCGGTCTTTAAATACAGCATATCGCTTATCTCCAGTATGAGCCATATTTCAAGATATTGTGTGTATCAACCGATAGCACATGAAACAATACAAGTATCAAACAATACGGTGAAACCAAACATAAAACAATGTGTGTATCAACCGATATTATATAAAACAATACAAGTATCAAATGATACTATGAGACGAAACATAAAACAATACGTGTATCAACTGATATCACATGAAACAATACAAGTATCAAATGATACTGTGAGATCAAACATAAAATTAACCTAGTACTCGTACCAGTTACAAGCATAATATTCAAGTTGTAGATATTTACAGTTTCGATGAAATGAGATTTTGTATCAGTATTGCGTGCGACCAATGGATCATCACACAAGACCCAAACAGGTAATCTTACCTTGCCTTCTCTACAAATCAAAAGTTGATCATCGTATGCAAAACAATCAGTGGTGATGGAAGTGTCCTCCCACTTGTGATTATCATTTCAAGTGTCATTCCCCAGTAGCAATAGTATACAGTTACCTCTATTCCAGACAATTACCTGATTAGGACATTAGAAACAGACAATAGCAACAATGTATTGACTATAAAATAGCTTGTTCATTTCGAAAAGTAGTCCTCATAGCACCAAGTGGGTTTTAGTTGACTTCTTCTCCAGAATAGTTTTGGCTCTTATTGTACAAAGAAATTTATCGACTATTGTAATGAACATAATATTGTTGTATTCTACCTTCCTCCTCATACTAGCCATCTTCTACAACACTTGGATGTGGTGGTCTTTTAACCCTATAAGTATTACCATGTGGAGGCAGTTGAAGAGGCAACATGCACAGGATGTGGTGACTTCGATAAGATTGAGTTTTTAGATAAAATCAATTCAATATGCCAGCAAACCTTCAAAAGATCAACTATCTGTTCTTTATTTTGAGCTACAGGATTAATTCTCTATAATCCCAACATTGTAATCTCCAAGTTGCTAGAAGTAAGCCTGCCATAAGCTCCAGTTCCTCCTACTATGCCACCACAAGTCACCTCTCCTACCATGCCACTTACAATTTACAGCCTCAAAAGACAATAAGAAGAATTACAGCATGAGAGAGCTAATTATTCTCCTACTTTTCAATGCAAGTTGAAATTGGTTCTTCAAGGAGGGTTGGCCCAAGCCCAGTCTGGGGTATTGGCAATGGAGAACCTAGAACATAGTCAAGCTGCAGAAGAAGCAAGAAGTGCAAAATGCAAGTTGCAGAGCAGATGGCAGGTACAAAAAGGAGCAGTTATTTATGCATCAGAGGCATGTGAAATAGTACAAAAGAGAGAGGATTTGGAGGTAGAAAAGGCAGAAAAGCAGCTGAGACAGGCTCAGAATGCAAAGAAAAAGGCAGACCAAGCAAAATACAAGCTCTTTCTTACAGAGTTGAAGGCATGTATTAAAGAGAGGCGGGCAACTAGAGCCTATAAGAAGAAAATATCAAGACTTATTACTGCTAGTATTAAGCGACAGGCAAAGTTGAAAAAATAAATGTAAGGTAGACCCTAAGGGTATGGTGTATTTAGCCACAAAGTCAAGCTAAGCCACAAATTTGTGTTGAGCTGTAAATTTGTGTTGAGCCGTCAGGCACTCTCTGGAGAGTGCCCATGGTTGCGAGCCAGCGAGCGACTACGGGTTGTGGTTCCACCACAACCTTGGCACGAGTAGTGTGGACAGGGGTGCCGAACTAATCCCCCCCTTCTCTCACCAACGGAGGTATGATGACGAGAAGGCACGAAGACCCCAAACCGCCACACTTCAAGAAAACAGCCAAAGGCTTTTTGGCAGGCCCCACTTGCCCAAATCCGATTCCTGCGAGGAGATAGGGTATGATGTGGTGCACTAACCGCTAGGGCGTATGAGCTTTATGGCTATACGAAATACGTAAGCAGAATGACCGACACAGCTAAGCAACAATGTGACGGGCCAATCGAATGGGTATGGATGATCCGTCATTCGTACTGGGGCGGTGTGATTACCGGTACCGGTATTAAGACCCTCGAATTATGGATGCCGGTAAGCCGAGAGAACCATACAACAGGTTTCGACTGGGGAGCGGTCAGGGAAGCGGAAGCTCAGTCGATTTCAACGAGTTTCATAAACCCCTCAGGTGAGAATTGAAGGATTTTCACATATGGATACCCCCGATACCATGGGGGCCACGTCAGGTCCCCTAAGGGAGATACCCGAACTCAAACCCTCTACTCGAGTAGTCCAAGACCCGCCGCGTTTACAAGGATACGGTGATCCCATCTTTTCCCGGTTTGGCCAAGGGTGGGGGACGTCCGACCACGCCATGATGATCAATCCGGGGATACTTTCCCGCGGTATCATACCATACCATAGCATATGCTGTTCGGCTCTTCCGAGGCCGATTCCTGGGCCCCCTTAAGTCTCCGGAAGAGCACCGCAGGAGAGAAAAGGTGGGGAAGTACTTTCCATCATACGAAAACGTTACCCTTATGATGCTCCTCCCTGGTTGCCTACCGTATCCTATCGGCGGAGCTCTTAATACTGATATCCCGGGTCGATGGGGTTAAACATAAACCGATATGTGGCGATTTACTTGCGCCTGTAGTAGCAGTTGGGCCATGAGCTGTCTTTTCCAGTCCCGATCCCCATTCCCTCCTTTTCCTCCCAGGGCCTGGTCCCTGGTGCTTGGCCTAAGGTCCATGGACCGGTTGAATCGGTTTAACCGGACTTTGAGGTGGTTGAAAATAACTGAATTGGATATGGTAGGTTCTTCTATCGTACTGGTAGGTATGAGGCAAGCCAATAGCTTATTGCTTGGCATATTCCGCAGCCCGATAGTTTCAACTCGGCTTCTCTGGGATGAAGTTGGGACTTGGCAACGGGTCGTTGGGCGGGGGGGGGGGG
>PYWC01000001.1:694645-714172 GCA_003182015.1 Tuber magnatum | reverse complement strand
TTTATGAGAGTTGTGGCTTGAATTGTCCTTTTTATCGCTGTCAACGGCACTGACCTTTCTAAACGTGCGCTAATTCTCTGTAGCTCAATTTTGCACAGTCTCGGGGGCTGTTCTTAGATATGATGGACGTACGGTAAGATAACGAGATTTTGTTCACTCTTTTGTTCGCTAAATAAAGGCGAAATTTAACGTTCACGTCAGGTCTTGGACTGTGCTTAGCATAACTTTAGTGTTCTGATCCGTTGCAACACAATAAGCACACTTCGGATTCACGACCGTCTTAGGGGAAAACTTCCCCATTCCTCGTGTCCTTTCATTTCTTGTTGGTCCGCATGTCACACGTTGTCGAATGGCTGAGACTTTGGGAACGCTAACGTGATTTCTTACCAATATTTTTGATCCCTGCTTTAGGGATACGCTTCCCACTGCAGGAGCCAGGGAGATACCTATTCCGGTAATAGATAGCCCTCAACTGTTGTGGGAAGCATCGGTCAAGTGGCCGTTAGGATAGAGTTCACGTTGCAAGCCGAAAAGAAGGTTCTCTATTCCCAGCTCTCGTGCCGGTGCTGTGTGGGCCGATTGTGGTAACCGAGACCCCTATTCCGATGCGATACGGGTGCCGTTCAAAGTGTCGTACCTCATGCGGCGCATTAGAAACGTGGTTTTCAAGGCTCACATTGCTGCCCTTACTCTGGTGTTAAGGATAAACGCATCTCCAGCCCGGCGGCTTGAGTTTACACGAGCACAGCCGCCGGGTTGACCAAATACGGCACCGATACTCAAACCCTTGGGCATGCCCCACATTTTTCTCACCAGAGGGATTCCGCGGCGCAGAGTTAGGGATCGCTCTCTCCGTGCCAAGTGTTTAATGTGGCAACAAGCCGACTTGATAAATTTAAGTATCGGTAGGGGCTTTGCGGGCCCGTGGGGGATTTGACATGGTCTTTGTCTTCCATGGTGGATTAGAGTGAGATACTACTATACCAGTACTATTTACCTCGCCAAGGGAATACGCCAGCTCCCAGCTTAACGAACTAAACTTTGAGCGTGCAGTACAGGTATACTTGTGGCACACACAGTACTCGAGTCTCTGTCCCTGAACTGGGATGAGAACCCTCACAAGTAACACGCTGCTGCTGTTGTAACAGGCAAGTATTAAGCTCTGAAATCCCTCTGCAACCTATCCATACTGAAGGGTCGGCTTCCAACCCGATCGTCCTTGATTGGGTTAGACGCTACCGAAGCCAATCAGGCTTTTTTCCACATACGGATATCGAGTCTAAGTTTGATAAGATTTACTTGGATGAAAAAAACTGACGTACCATAGTGCATGTTACCACACCATTGTTCCCTTTTTTTTTTGTTTTCTTCTCACTTTGGAGAAACTTGTGTTAGTAGCACCAGGTGCCATGCTAGGCATCCACAAAAGATAACGATTTTCTGAATTATTTTTTTTTCAACCCTCGGCAATCGCCATATTAAAGGTTGCGGGGCCCCACACGATATCCAACTATGCTATCGTAACATGGGCTGGATAAATACATAGTGCTAGCCTCAAGACTACCGCTATTATACAATCTAGTTCAACACCAGGTTTCAAAGCTTGAGCTTCGGCGACATAGTTTTACGTGCTCTTTCTGGTCCTTCCTTCCTTCCCCCCCCCTTCGATCTTGCTTATTTGCTCTCTTTTCCCCTCCCGGGGTTTTTTTATTGGTGCGCTAAGGTTCCTCTTCTTTTACTTCTTATTTTCGCGGGGGTCTGTGGATTGGGCCTTTTACTTTTAGGAAAAGCTTCCGTCCGCTCCGACCGAAGGACAGCCCTAAGGAGGTTGTCCCTTGATGATTTGTTTCGCATATACCCTCCACTCGAGGGGAGCCACATAATATTCATAGCGATGAACACAGATACGAAAGGACCGGGATTGGATGCGTACGGAAGTGTTGGTTCGAGAGCGCCTCTCCTGAAGGCTTCGATAACGGGAGTGGTGACTTTGTCGTTTGCTACTGTGCTGCTAAGGTTCGTGGCGAGAGGATGGATCGTGAGGAGGGTTGGGATGGACGACTGGCTTATCGCGCTTGCTTGGGTACGGATCACGATTGATGAATGTCGGTGTTGGAGGGGAGATGGGTGGGATTGTTGATTGGTTGTTTTGGGGGGATTATTGCTGATTTTTTTTCTTTCGATTTTTGATTTTTTTTTGATCGTATTTAGGTCTTGTCATTTGCGATGTCCCTCACGATATGCTTAGGTATGTTGCGTATAATTCTGAGCCCAGGGGGTTTCGATATCACGCTGTTGTTTTCTAACGGATCATGATTAGCTACAAGATTCGGTCTCGGGGAACATCGTGAAGCTCCCCTAGATGACTTCGCGGGTCCGCTGGGCAAGGTTCGTCGGTTTAATTCTTTCTTTTGACCGGAACTGAGATGCCTCGGATATGTTCCTGACCATTTTTTTCTTTTTGGATTCTGAATTTAGGCCCGGTTCGCATACACGCTACTCTATGTAGGTCTTCTGGAACTTTGTCTTGTATTCCCTTTTTTTTTTCCTTTTTCCTACTACTGAGAGACTGTTTGGCTAATATTTGATTTTTCTTAGAATCCTGCTCTCATGGCGACGAAGACGTCGATATTGGTCTTTTACCTTGGGCTTTCGAAGAATTACAAACTTCTGAGAATTGCCAATTGGGCCACGTTAGCAATCGTTAACATTGCCGGGCTGGTCTTGACCTTGCTGATTGCTTTTCAGTGTGAACCTGTGGGTGCCCTATTTGCTTTTGACAATCGGGAGCGTGTTGAATGAATTTTATTGACAATCAACGCTATCTAGGTCTCGGCAACATTTCGATCTTCTCTTCCTCCTTCGTTCAAATGCATACCGACATATACAATGCTCTATGCTTCCGGCCCTGTAAATCTAATAACTGATTTAGCGATACTCATTCTGCCAATGCCCATTTTGACTTCTTTGAGGTTGCCTAAGAAACAGAAGATCATATTGATCGTGCTGTTTGCTGCTGGAGGATTGTGAGTGAACTGCTTTTATCTTTTGTGGGGCTTGCCCTGAGTGGTGAAGGAGGGTTGACATTTCTGTGTCTCTAGCGTTACAATAATTGGTATCGTGAGAATTTATTACTTCGAGAAGGCCGTTTCCACCACCTTGCTGAATTGTGAGTTTTCCAGGAGCTTCCTGTATGACCTCGGTTAATTAAACTAGGGGATGGCTCACTCTCTTTCATGTGGAGCTCAATCGAAGTCAACATTGGAATAGTCTGCGCCTCAATCCCGATGATAAAACCACTCGCCGCCAAATTATTTCCAAGCTGCATCGGCGTCACACGTGATACATCCACGACAACGGATTTAACTCACACCTCCGCAGCCGCCACTAGCAGTAGCACGGACGATCGGCCGCCAGGGTTCTTCGATCTTGCGGGGCCGAGGTCTGCCTTGGCGCTCAACGTGCGAGAATCTATTCGGCCGGTGTGCCAGATTGCTGGACTGTTCTTCATTTGGGGGTTTGCGTATGGCTTTGTGGATACGCTGAATAAGCGGTTCGAAAAGCTTATAGATATATCCACTGAGCAGTACGTTGGTTTGCATGCTGCCTACTTTGGGTTCGTTCTTCTTCACGGTGTCTCCTGGGCCTAGTTTCTGACGGAAGCAGGGCGTATGCTATTGCGCCACAGTTGATCGGGGGGCCTGTGCTTAAGAGATACGGGTTTAAGGCTACAATCATAACTGGGTTGACTGCTGCCGGGTGTGGGTGTCTGGTTTTCTGGCCCAGTGGAGTGCTGCGGAGTTATGGGGGGTTTTGCTCCTCAATGTTTCTTGTGGGAATGGGGTTGGCTACGTGGGTACCTGCACCGGCGATCTTCCTTGGGTTAGGCTAACTCCTACTCAGGATTGAATGTGCTGCGAACCTGTTCATGATCCTTTGCGGCCCTACTAAATATAGTGAGATACGCTTGAATCTGGTACAGGGTGTGCAACCCATAGGAACCGTGCTAGCGTCTATCTTTGCGTCAAAAGTGCTGCCGACTGTAGCGGAGGACCGGGAAGTATCACCAGCAGAGACTTGGCTCATCGACGCTCAATGGATATATCTCGCCTTCGGACTATTCACTTTCCTATTAGCATTCGCATTCTACTACGCCAACATCCCCGAGGTGAAGGACGCAGACTTCAATCCCGAGCAAAGCGAGACCGGCAACGCCCCAAAATCTCTCCTGACGAGCGAGCACGGCATCAGTTTTATCTGGGCATTCCTAGCACAGCTGTTCTACGTGGGAGCCCAAGAGGTGGTGATGTCATTCTCAATCACTTACCTTGGCAAAAAAATACACGAAAGCTCCCCGCACATCCGTACGGGGCAAGGCCTGTTCATTGCTGGCCGCTTCGTCGCCGCGGCCTTGATGTTTCCGGTGAAGCCCAGGTGGGTCCTCCTCGCTGCCCTCTGCGGCGGCGGGATATTCTCCGCCCTGGCAATGTCCGTCTCTGGAGGTCAGGTGCATCTCGGCATGCTACTGATGGTCTGGCTCTTCGCATCGTCCTGCTTCCCTACAATCTTCGCGTTATCCGTCCGCGGGCTTGGTGTATACTCCAAGGATGCGGCAAAGCACCAAATCACGGCTGTCGGAGCGGGTGCGATATTCCCGGGAGTGTATTATGCTGTGGTGAACAATAAAGGCGGGGGACTTTGGGCTGCCAGATACGCCATGTGTGTGCCGACGGCATTGTTTGCCGGTGCCGCGACGTATCCCCTCTACCTATGTATTAGGCCTAAAGAGCGGGAGCGGTTAAGGCGAGTGGAGAGGGGTGCACAGAAGTTAGGCCCGTGTAAGAGGGGTGGGATGGCGAGGGTGGAGAGCGGTCATGTTGAGGTGGTGGGTGATTGTTAGAAGAGAGTCCACCCACTCCATGTTTTAATATCTAAATTTCTTTTTTTCCTATGTACTTGAGCGGAATTGGGTGTCGGGAGTTTGGCGTATAGGTATTCTTCTCTGCCGTACTTTCTTTCCCCACTTCCCCATCTCTGAAAGGTTAGAGGGAATTTCTTGACTTTATAATATCCCTTTCACAGGACAAATGGAATTGTTCATGTGCTGGTAAAGTATGTATTATACTTGTAGTAAAATAAAGTGCCACGCTGTGAATGCTGAGCCTCGCTCGTTCGCTATGTAACTTGCCGTATTCGTGATGAATAACGAATCGGAATATCTGTCACAGGATTATCACGGCTTTGGAAAGTATCGAGGAGCCGGGAGGTGTCCGAATTTTTATCCTCATTGCATCACGGACGAATGTAGTCATTCGCAATGTTGATGATGGAACCTCAAGATACCCATACCTGCAGATAAGGGTCTAATTCTTTCACTCCCCACACAACCGAAGTGGCAGTCTAGTGTTTGTATGAGCAGTTTAGCACTGCTGGAAACCATCCACCCTACCCTATTACCGCCAGCACCGTACAGTACTGTACTCTAGCCACTCCCTACTAGCCGGATCCGGGGCCGTAACTGTCCCATTGGGACACCCCGACCAGACGCATGATCGCATCTTGCTAGAAGGAAAGAAGGAATTGAATTTGGGGTAATCCCCTCATCCCCTGATAGAACCGGCACCGGTATGTGGGATACCGGTTTCTGAGGATATGGTTTGTGCGCGCGCGGTAACTGTCCGGGAGTTTTTCCTCTGCTCTGCTGGGGGATGGGGGCGCAGGCGTCTTACCCTTTTTATATCTACGAGACCTATATGATATGGGAGGTCCCGGCATCCTGAAATGTTGATAGTGCCGAATTCCCCTCCATAACGTTAAATAAATCCAAACCACCGTAAGAGCTGGAAAAATCGAGAGTGGCGCGAGGGGGGAATACAGTGGAAGGACACCCTTGAGCACTCGGTTGAGACATCGGACCTTAGTCTACATACTGGGAGAGGCAAGTCCAATGCCCTAGCTGGATTCTTGATTATTCCAGTTCTTCTGGCAGCGTAATGGAGCTTGGCCTAATTCGGAAACGGCAAATTGGGCGAACGAGTGATATCGGATGCATCGGGTTAGTTATATGCCTTTTTTCATTTAACCTAGCAGTGGCATATCATGGAAATTTTCTCCTTCCTTTTTTTTTATAGGTTTGGAGTTATGCACAGGGACGACTTGTCGCTTATCGTGAACTGTTTTTTTTTCCGTTGTCATAGGAGGTTTGTGTGCTTTTTTGGGATTAGCATTCACTGGAAGGTACCGTAATTCGGGTGTCGATATGTACTGTACCCACAGCATTTAGAGTCAAGTCCGTGATAATGTTACTCATTGTGAGGTTGATCCTGCTAAAAAAAAATCTATAGATCGGACCGGGTTATCTCTCTAGTGATGTGTACTGTACATATATACGGCCAATAGAATATATGCATCACATGAAATACGATAAGCACAAGCACCGCATATTTTGCTTACCGTACTTCACGCAACGGATGTATTCCTATCGGCCTCACTCGTAGGGGGAAATTCAGCGCTATCCGCACCACAAGGCATAATAAATAAGGCGCTCTGGGGGGTTCAATGGAATAGGGAATCGGGTGAATTAGTTACAGTATGATATTTGTATTTAAAGGGGATGACTATTCTTGCCTTTAGAGGGCTCTGTACGGTACGGTGCGGTACCGTAGTTGAATATGATACTTTCCCTTTGTCCACGGGGACATTTTTGGAGTTTTGCGATGGCGGGGTCTACGGTACTGCTTGGGTAGTCTGGTCTTGCCCTTGAGGGAGGGTCTACAGTGGAGTACCGATGTCCAATAATCACTACTTGTACTAGTGCAAGTATTACACCCGAGTCTCAGTGCTAAAATGATTGGATCTGCTTTTGGAATAGCTATGGTACTGCAAGTGGGGTTTGGTGTTGGCAACTTCCAGTAGAACCCACCTTGAGCCTCATGTTAAATCAGAGACGCTAGTGCTAATATAATACTATAATAAGAAAACTATGACTAATCAGGGACCCTCTTGGTTAGTTATTTAGCAAAAACTTTTCTTTTTCCCCCCTCCAACACAAGACTCATAATCCTTCTTCCAATACAAACTTTAAAAACCCCTACAGAGAAGACTAAAAGAAAATTTCCCTGTACTTGTACATGGTTAAAAAGTATGGAAAAAACTTAGTGGCAAAACAAGGATCAAGGGTAATAATTATGGTATATTGATGGAAAATAGAAGATGTTTCAGGATATTTGAGAATACAAGTTGTTACACTAAAATAATCTTCAATATAGATAGAGGTTAACAAACAGGAGGGCTCAACAAACAAACTAAATAAAATAACCATTTGCAAAGAATATGAGTTTGCAACTTATAGGAAGTTTTAAATAACAAGTGACTAAGTTTTAAATTAATAGTAAATATAAAAAGATATAAAGAATAAAAAAGAGTCAAGTAGAAAGAGAATATAAAAAAATGAAGAAAAAATAGGTAATACTATGTAGAAAATAAATAGATAAGAGAATTAACAAGTAACAAATTAAAATGAATTAAATAAGAGGAAAAAAGGAGAATAAGAGTGGGAAAACAAAAGAACAAGAAAGAAAGAGGAAGGAAGAAGAAAAAAAAGTGATAAGAAGTAATACAAAGAGAAGGAGTAAAGAGAGCAAAAAGAAAGAAAAAGAAGAGAAGTGGAGAAAAGAGAAGCGGAAAGAAGAGAAGTAGAGATAAGGGAATTGGGGAAAAGAGAATAGGAAAGAACAGAAGCAGAGAGAAGAGAAGTAAACTAAAGTGAAGTGAAGTGAAGAGACGTGTAATGTGTTTGGACTGGGGTCCTATTCACATAGCAGTACAATAGGAGCAGATAGCTTCTTGATCAACAAGAAGCAAGCACTGTTAACTAAAGAAGTTTTCAGAAGTGTGTATTAGGAAATCAAAGAAGTAACCATTCAACTAAGTATATTAGAAATACTGTCAGTTGAAGTCTGCTGTTTTCATCGTGGAAATCAGCAGTCTTTAAATACACCTATCGCTTATATCCAGTATGAGCAATATTATAAAACTATAGGCGTATCAAGCGATAGCACATGAAACAATACAAGTATTAAGCAATATTGTGAAACCAAACATAAAGCATTGTGTGTATCAAGTGATATACATGAAACAATACAAGTATCAAGTGATAATGTGAAACCAAATATAAAACATTGTGTGTATCAAGTGATGCACACAAAATAATACAAGTATCAAGCAATACTGTGAAATCAAACATAAAACATTGTGTGTATCAAGTGATGCATACAAAACAATACAAGTATCAAGTGATACTGTAAAACCAAACATAAAACATAACCTAGTACCTGTACTGGTTACAAGAAGTAAAAGAAGGGAAAAGAATAATATAAGGAAAAATATTTCCCAAGCAATATGACAACTATTAGTTTGAAGCAAGTTATGATCTTATTCTGGAAGAGAGGAGATAAGAGCTATAATCTCATCAGAGATAATGTCATTTCACTTCTCTATAATTCCAGTAAAAAGTGCAAGAACTGATATAGAATATGGAAAGTGATTATTAATTTGACCTTTTAGAAAGTGCTAAATAGTTTCAATTGGGCTTATATCAGGAAAGGTTGGAGGTTAGCGGAAAATATCAGGAGCTATTTCAAGCTTTTCAGAAGTCTATAAAGCATGTTTAGAGTAGTGGACAAGAATACCATCTTGTTGAAAATAGATATAACTAGAATATGTATTTCCAGTTTGATAAAGGAAGATAGTTTATAGAAGAAGATAGAGCTAAATGATTCTCACAATATAAGTAGAACTTTAATCATACCCCAGGTTTCAATATCCTAAAAAATTAGAGGGTCTTTGAGATTATAGTAAATAGTACCCCAAACCATAATAGTATATTGATAGGAAAATTTAGGAACTAAGCAATACTTGCAATACTCTTTATTGGACCAGTATATTACTCAAACAACTCTAGGCCCTTCAGTGATAAAGATGTATATCTATCATATCAGATAACGTTCTGCTGGTCCTGTTTGACTCAGTCCTGATATGTTTTATCTCATACTTTTTGTTTAAGTTTATTTACAGAAGTAAGATATAGCTTAACACATACTATATGTTGGTGATAGCCTTGACTTGCAAATATATGCTTAAGAATTTGATGTCCCAGCTAAATCTTAGCTATATCAGTAATTTGAACTAGTGGAAGGTAATAGTTATAGGTATCTCCAGTTGTTAAAACAATTAATTTGGGCTTTATCTTGGAATTGGTAATTAGAGGTCTTCTACAGCCTAGCTACAAGTTCTACTTTGGGGTTTAATTACTATAAATAATAAGATATAATAAAGAAATAGGAACACCAAAGGTATGATGAAGTTAGTTATAACTCCAATTTATATATTAGCTTATTTTTAAAGTCTCCAGAATGTAGATGACTTGTTAAGTTATACCAAGACCCCACTTATATATAAGTCATCTAGACCATTCATACCAGGAGCATATGAAGCTGTTAATGTAACCGGTACGGGTACTAGGTTGTTTTATGTTTGGTTTCACAGTATCGTTTGATACTGGAATTGTTTTGTGTGCTATTGGTTGATACAAACATTGTTTTATGTTTGGTTTTACGGTATCGTTTGATACTTGAATTGTTTTGTGTGCTATTGGTTGATACACACAATGTTTTATATTTGGTTTCACGGTATCGTTTGATACTGGAATTGTTTTGTGTACTATCGGTTGATACAGACATTGTTTTGCAATATTGCTCATACTGGAGATAAGCGATATGCTGTATTTAAAGACCGCTGATTTCTGCGATGAACACAGCAGACTGCGACTGACAGTATTCTTAATATACTTGGTTGAACGGTTACTTCTTTGATCTCCTATTACACCCCGTTCGAAGCCTCCTTTAGCAAGCAGCGCTCGCTTCTTGTGGATCAAGAAGTCATCTGCTCCTATCGTACCGCCACGTAACTAGGGCCTAGCCCGAACATGTTACATTTTTTTAACCTCAGCAAGTGGTTAAGAAACCTGCAGGGACCTAGTCTGATCAACCTACAAAAGGTCCGACAGAGAAGCTAGTGTTGGGAAGCGGTAGAACTACGAAAGGTTCGGCTCCGCCAACATGACACAATTGAGTCACTGGAGACTCGAAGTGGGAAGCAGGTCCCATGAGAAGGCCTTACCAAGAAAAGGCAACCCAAGAAACCAAAAGGGCGAAAGAGCGAATTCTCGATTGACGAAGCAGAACGTCAATTAGCGCGAGACTGGGTCAAGCAGACCTTTAGCGAATTGACTGACGAATTAGCAGGGGCAGCAACCAGCCTTCCTGGGCTATTTCCCCCCAGCCCCAGTAGAGGAAAGGGACTGGCGCAACGTGTAACCGGTACGGGTTACTAGGTTTTTATGTTTAGTTTCCTGTGCTATCGTTTGATACACACATTGTTTTATGTTTGGTTTCACAGTATCGTTTGATACTTGTAGTGTTTCGTGTGCTATCATTTGATACACACATTGCTTTATGTTTAGTTTCACAGTATCGTTTGATCCTTGTATTGTTTCGTGTGCTATCGGTTGATACACACATTGTTTTGCAATATCGCTCATACTGGAGATAAGCCATATGCTGTATTTAAAGACCGCTGATTCCCGCAATGGAAACAGCAGACTTTGACAGACAGTATTCTTAAATATACTTGGTTGAACGGTTACTTCTTTGATCTCCTATTACACCCCGTGCGAAGCCTCCTTTAGCAAGCAGCGCTCGCTTCGTGTTGATCACGAAGCCATCTGCTCCTATCATACTGCTACGTGACTAGGGCCTGGCCCGAACACGTTACATTTTTTTAACCTCAGCAAGTGGTTAAGAAACCTGGAGGGACCTGGTCTGATCAACCTATGAAAAGTCCATTAGCGAAGCTAGCATCGGGGAGCGGCAGAACCAGGAAGGGTTCGGCTCTGCCAACACGACACCATAGAGTCACTAGAGACTCGAAGTGGGAAGCAGGTCCCATGAGAAGGCCTTACCAAGAAAAGGCAATCCAATAAACCGAACAGGCCAAAGAGCTGATTTTCGATTGATAAAGCTGAACGACAGCTAGCACGAGACTTGGCCAAGAAGACCTTTAGCGAATTGACTGACGAATTAGCTAAGGCAGCAACTAGCCTTCCTGGGCTATTTCCCCTTAGCCCCAGTAAAGGAAAGGGACCGGTGCAACCACCAAAGAAAGACAGCATACATAGCGGGACACCTAAGAAGGAAGAAAGCGAAGAAGAAGGATCAGATCACGCGGTAGTAGGGCAGCCACCAGACGATAACCCTAGCGAATCTCCAGAAAGCTCCTCAAACAACAGCTCGAGTAACGAAGAATCTGAACACGATATGTCTGAAGGTAAGTGCGCCGGGCCGCCCAACCCAGGGGCCGGGCGAGGAGGACCTAAAATCAAACTTCTACTGCCACCCTCGTTCTCAGGCGAAAAGGGCGACTGAAAACCTGAAGTATTTGACCGGTGGGTCAAAACAACTTCGCAATACCTTACCCTACATGGAGTGGACAAGACTAAGAAAGGAAGCGGAGCATACTTTGGAAGCTTCTGCATCGGAAAGGCAGAAGAAGCATACCACTAAGCAATGAACCACTATGAGAGTGGGGAAAAAATCCGTGGAACAACCCTGATAAAGTACTTGAGAGAGAGATTCCAATCCTGGCGAAACATGGAAGAACTTTACAAAAGGTTCAAGGATATCCAGCAAGTACGAAATGGCAAAACAGAAAGAATAACCCTACTCGCGATGGATCTCTTGATGTATCATAGACGATTACCTACCGGGACAGTGTCTCAGTATATGCTGTGACAAAGATTGTACGAAGCAATGCATCCCAGACTACGCCAGGAGGTAGAACCCATAGAGGAGGATGGTGATTGCTTTGAAAAGATAGTCAAGTGGGCCGAACGGAAGGATGCTATCCTGTATGACACGGGAGCTTGCCAAACCCATGGGCCACAGCAAAGGAATAGCAAAGGATCATCATCGCGGGACAAGACGAAGAAAGATAAACCATAGCGCAAGGACTCGAAAAACAAGAAGGACAAAAAACAGAAACGACGTGAGGAAGGCACATGTTTCGAATGCGGAAAGAAGGGGCACTATGCAAAGGATTGCTATGCCAAGAAAGGAAAGGGAAAAGCCGCAAAACAAGAGACAAGCACAAACCACATGGAAGCAACTGAATATAACGAAGTGGAAATTAACTCAGTGGGGATGGAAAGCCTGCGAACGCAACTGACATTGGTAATAAGGACTAGTGACGCTCTGGAAGGAACGATTCATATAGAAGGCCATCCAGCAAAGATACTATTTGACACTGGAACAAGTGGCTGTGACATAATTAGTGCCACCTTTATCTCTACCCATGGTATCCCTACAGAACCCCTACCTCAACCTACAATAGTCAATAAGGCTATAAAAGGATCCCGCTCTGCAAGCCACAAGAAATGTGGACTGACCATAGGAATCGGGAAAAAGAAATGGAAAAATCAGGAGATGTTGGTAGGAAACTTGGCAAAATACGACGCTCTAATTGGAATGCCATTTCTGAAAAGACACGATGCTCTTATCAGGTGTGGGGATACAGCAGTGGAATTTCCCGATGACAAGCTATGTGTGCTATGCAAACCAACAAGTGGGGAAATCCGAGCCGCTGTGTCAGACGCCACCTCAAAAACATTGTTGGAGGAATACAAGGATGTATTCCCGGACAAGGTCCCTGAAACACTACCCCCGGTGCGTAAGATTAGCCACCACATTCGGCTAAAGAATCCAACTGACCTACAAAACCAACCAACATACTCGATCCCAGAAACCTACAAGGAAAGACTCATGAACTGGATAAATGGGAAATTACGAAGTGGAGTGATTGTACGACAAGAGGTACCTGGGGCGGCGCCTATGTTTGTACAACCAAAGTCAGATGGAAGGATCCACTCCCTGGTAGACCTGAAACTGAGAAATGATAACACAATCATGGATAGTCCTTCAATTCCAAATCAACAGCAGATTCTTAACCAGATAGGACGAGCAAAATTCAGGAGTAAGATCGACCTAAGCGATGCATACTTCCAAACACGCGTGAACAAGGACAGTGTTAAGTTCAATTCATTCAAAACCCTATTCGGAGGATTTGTGAGCAAAGTAATGCTCCAAGGAGACATGAATGCACCAGCAACATTTATGCGAATAATGGAGGACCTCCTAAGTGAATATTTACACCATTTTGTATAGGTATACATTGATGATATTCTCATATTTTCAGACACATCAAAGGAACACGAACAACACATACGCCAAGTATGTGATTGACTCAGGAAAGGAAAATTCTACGCGAGCAAAGGAAAGTCAGTACTTTTTGTGGACAAACTGGAAGTATTAGGACACATAGTGGACAACGAGGGAATCCATGCCTCCCCTCAGGAAATATCATCCATTGTAGAATGGGAAACACCAAAAAACAAGAAGGAACTACAACGATTCCTAGGAATAGTGAATTATGTGGCCCAGTTTCTCCCATACCATGCGACATTGACGGCTCCGCTAACCGACCTAACGGGAAACGCCGAATTCGTATGGACAATGACCCACCAAACCGCATTTGGTATAGTCCGAAAGCGGATAATTGATCACCAAGTAATGCGACCAATAGACATATAAAGCAAGGAACCAATTTGGTTGGTTACAGACGCCTCAGATTTAGGTGTTGGAGCATGGGTGGGACAGGGACCCACTTATGCGACGGCTCGACCAGCCGCGTTATACAACAGAAAGTTCACCAGCGCTCAGATGAACTATGGGACCATCGATAAAGAGGCCTTAGTGATAGTAGAAGCGCTTAATCGGTTCCACAATGTACTAATGGGAAATTCCTTTACGATAGTAACAGACCACCAACCCTTTACACACCCGCGAACGGCTAAGAACACTAGCAGGAAACAGGTGAGATGGCTAAGTCCCTGGGGAAAATATGATGCGAAAATAGTCTACGTACCAGGAAGCATGAACTATTTAGCTGATGCCCTTTCCCGAATTTACGATGGAGAACCAGACTTGAATCCACTCTATGTCCACGATCATATGAAAGAATCGGATGACATCTCGGATAACACGGTCTATGAGCAAGAATCAAAACCAAGGGAGCCCATGCAGGAGTTCTCCCCTTCTTCCCCTCCTTTCTCCTATACGGAGTACCCCAACGAGGGCCCCGTACCTCCCAAAAGCCTCTGCTCAATCACTGCAGGAAATGATTGGGGTGACCAGTGTACCCTGCAAAGTACGCTACCGGAAGAACTCCAATGGTGCGCTCTACACTACTCACACTGTTACATGGATCATTGCCCATATCATCAAACCGAGATCAAGTTCATGAACAACCATCCGAGATGACGGGGAAATTCGACCCCTTACTCACTTAGTGAAGGACCGAGCCCCCCAAGCACGGAAATCGACCCGAGCCCACCGGAGTCCCCCAAAATCAATGACTAGGAATGGCAACAAACCAGCGGCAAAAGACCAATTAGTGCGGGAGAAGGACCGTCCGCTCTTACCCAGCCGAGACCCAGGTCTTATGCAATTCCGGCACTGCTAAACCCGGAAGCCCCGGCATTCCAGATGCTGGAACCAGAAGCAATAGAAAACCTTACGACTGAGACAATAGTGGTATTCCGAATGCCAGGACCTCATAGCCCACCACCCATTAGGCAAGCGGAACGGCTAGAAAGCCTTACCGATGAGACAATAGTCTCAGTAATGCCCCCGACAATGACAGAATATCGACGCGAGCTTTACGATGTCTTAGAAGACAACGAGGAGGATGACCTACCTGAGACAACCAGAGGAAGAGAGATAGAAAACGAACGCGACACCTTACAAACAGTCAATGAAATGATCGGAACATTCCGAGCATACATTGTAGCAGCATACTGGAAAGAGCCAATTTGGAAAAAGGCAAATGAGAATATGGACTCCGCAGGACATTTGTCCTCTTCCAAGGTTGCAAACAGAATGCTATACGCAACAACCAGATATGGGGAAGACTGCCTGTATATTCCGAAAGGCCTCGCATATGGAAACACGACATTGAGAGAATATGTTATTATCGAAATTCACAACAAAGAACACCACAGTGTGGAACGAAACTTGCGGTACGCAATGGAGTACCTATTTTGGCCTGAAATGCGGAAGGACTTTAGAGCGTATATGACCCAGTGCCAGACATGCCAGGTGAATAAAGAGCCTACAAAATTGCTAGAAGGAAAGGCTCCGACAATTACCCTGCCGTCGGAAATCTTCGAATCAATAGCCATTGACTTTGCGGGACCCTTCCAGAACTCCTGGGGATATGATACGATCCTGGTTGCGATGGATAGGTTTTCAGGATTCACGTGGCTTATAGATACAATAAAGCAAGTAACAGCAATAGCAACCTGGGAACTGCTACGGAACAAAATGTTTATACCCCATAGCTACCCAGCATCGCTAGTAAGCGATGCAGACCCAAGATTTGAGTCACATGTGTGAAGACAACAGTGTCGATCGTTAGGCATCGAACATATCAAGGCGGCACCAGGCCATCTTGAAACGAATGGACAGGTCGAAAGCAAAATTCGAGAATTAAAAACAGCTCTCCGAAACCTAGTTAACGCTAGACAAAACAATTGGTTTGATGCCATACCAGAGACAGCAGCATACCTGACTGCGGGATGGTCAGAGACTCTCGGTATGTCACCATATAAAGGCATTTTCGGAAAGGATTACCCACTACTGCCCCTAGCAAACTTCAAGAACTCCGCAGTACCGGCTGCTGACGAATTACTAACTAGGCACCAAGCGATCCGGAACACGGCATTCAATGCAATTAAAATGGCACGATCTAGAAGCGCGACAACGGTAGCAAAACGACGCAGACACCATACACCGATAGGAAAGGGCAATTTGTTACTGGTATACGGAAGTTTATTCGCAACAGAATCAGGACGTAGCAAGAAATTGCAACTGCGCTGGCGTGGACCATTCAAGATAATCGGATACTATTAGCATACACAAAATTACATGCTAGAAATGGATGGCAGAATCTACAGAAACTGAGAAGTGACATTCCATGCTTCCACCATGAAAAGATACCGCCCTAACGATGATGTCTCCTTCCCTGCCAGGAGCCACACAAAACCACCCCCAATCGTGGTAAACGAGAAACCGGAATGGGAAGTGGAAACCATACGAGACCACAGAAGACGATATAACCGTAACCAATTCCTAGTGAAATGGGTGGGCTACCCGGAAACAGAAAATAGCTGGGAACCTCTTGAGGGATTGGAAAATGCGATGGAAGCGGTCAATCAATGGTGGGAAGACAACAAACTGGAGGACGAGCTACCCCCAATGATAAACCATGTGACGCTGGCATGGAGCCCAACCCTGCCAGAAATCCAACACCTGCGCCCAGACACGGACCAAGGGATACAGGTCGGATTCTGGTTAGCCCACTTCGAGACCGATTTCGAAAGCAGCGAAGATGAAAATCGGGTAATGGAAGATGAAGCGGCATACCTAGCCCGGCTGGCCGAGGCGGAGTACTGGCAATAGCAAAAGGAAAGAACATTCCATCCAACAGCCTTACGATGTCAAACTATGAGCAAGTACCTTGGAGACTGCGCTGTCAGCTAATGGGACTGTTGGTGAACCGTGATATTATCCCTAGACAATACCTTACACACCGACTATTTATACTCATCTGCAACAAATGCTTAGAAATAAGAACAGAATCGACGGGACGGATGTGGGGAGAATCAGTGTCAGATATTTTCCGCTTCGGTAGTGGGTGCTACCTGAGCACAGAAAAATGTGATGGTTGCCTGGAGACGGGAGAAACCGAAATTAAGCAGCATCCTCCTTCTCCTGAAGACCTAAGTGAGGCCAACACCTACGCGAGGCCAACACCTAAGCCAGGTTACCACCGAAATATAAATACCACCCACCAGCCCCCTAAACTGTCGAAGAAAACAGATCACACTACCTAAGCTCCAAACCTTTAACCCTTACAAAAAATTCTTCACTGGATTACAAATTTACCCTTATGTGAGAAGAAACGAAATGACAGCCTATGCAGAAGTCAGCATTAAGGGACGAGACCTCATTGTGGGGTACCTACTCTACTGAGAAATAATTCCAGAAGACGCATACTGGAAGACATTTTATATCAATCACTGCGAGGATTGCCGACAAATCGATGTGGAAACAGAGGAATGGGAGGACTGGATAGTACGGAACTTTGTGGACGTGCAACCCTACTGGGAGTCAGGTTGCTTTGTGCGCGGAGCGACATGTGGGGAGTGCTTGGAGAGATGGTTAGAGGGTGCGGAGTGGATGTTGCAGGACGACTTGAGATTGTTGCACGATAGCGATGACGATGAAGGTGGGTCCTTTCCGGAGAATAGCGGAACTCCCGGCTGTTAGGATTTCCTTAGATTGTTTTGTTTTGGTGAAATTGTTATTTTATTTTGGGAGTGTAACCGGTACGGGTTACTAGGTTTTTATGTTTAGTTTCGTATGCTATCGTTTGATACACACATTGTTTTATGTTTGGTTTCACAGTATCGTTTGATACTTGTATTGTTTCGTGTGCTATCGGTTGTTACACACATTGTTTTGCAATATCGCTCATACTGGAGATAAGCGATATGCTGTATTTAAAGACCGCTGATTCCCGCGATGGAAACAGCCGACTTCAACAGACAGTATTCTTAAATATACTTGGTTGAACGGTTACTTCTTTGATCTCCTATTACACCCCGTGCGAAGCCTCCTTTAGTAAGCAGCGCTCACTTTGTGTTGATCACGAAGCCATCTGCGCCTATCGTACCACTACATGACTAGGGCCTGGCCCGAACACATTACACAACCACCAAAGAAAGACAGCATACCTGTTGGAACAACTAAGAAGGAAGAAGACGAAGAAGAAGTATCAGATCATGCGGTAGTAAGACAGCCAGCAGACAAATCCCCCAGCGACTCTCCAGAAAGCTCGTGAGACAACAGCTCGAGTAATGAAGAGTCCGAACACGATATGTCTGAAAATGAATCCGCCGGGCCAGGCGGACTGGACCAAAAATTAAACTCCCGCTGCCACTCTCATTCTCGGGTGAAAAGGACAATTTAAAACCTGAAGTATTTGACCAGTGGGTTATAACAACTTCTCAATACCTGGCCCTACATGGAGTGGACAAAACTAAGGAAGAAACGGGAGCATACTTGGGAAGCTTCCGTACCGGAAAGGCAGAGGAAGCATACCACCAAGCAATGAACTACTATGAGAGTGGAGACAAAATCCAAGGAACGACCCTGATAAAATACTTGAGAGAGAGATTCCAATCCTCGCGAAACACGGAAGAACTATACAAAAAGGTTTAAGGATATCTAGCAAGTACGAAATGGCAAAACAGAAAGAATAACCTTGGTCGTGACGGATCTCTTAATGTATCAAGGACGATTGTCTACCGGGACGGTGTCTCAGTATATGCTGCGACAAAGATTGTTGGAAGCAATGCATCCTGGACTACGCCAGGAGGTAGAACCCATGGAGGAGGAGGGTGATTCCTTTGAAAAGATAGTCAAGCGGGCCGCACAGAAGAATGCTATCCTGTATGAAACAGGAGTCTACCGAATGCACATACCACAGCAAAAGAATAGCAAAGGATCATCACCGTGGGATAATACAAAGAAGGATAAACCATACCGTAAGGATTCAAAGGACAAGACGGACAAGAAACAGAATCGATGTGTGGAAGGCACGTGTTTTGAATGCGGGAAAAAGGGGCACTACACAAAGGACTGCTATTCCAAAAAGGGAAAAGGAAAGGCTGCTAACCGAGTCGCTAGCACAAACCACATGGAAGCAACCGAATATGACGAAGTGGAAATTAACTCAGTGGAAATGGAAGCCTGGAAATGCAACCAACATTGGCAATCAGGCCCTGTGACGCTTTGGAAGGAACGATTCACATAGAAGGCCACCTAGCAAAGGTACTATTCGATACGGGAATAATCGGCTGCGATACAATTAGCACCACTTTTATCTCTACCCATGGCATCCCTACAGAGCCTCTACCCCACCCAACAACTGTCAATATGGCAATGAAAGGAGCCCACTCTTCAAGCCACAAGAAATGTGGACTGACCGTAGGAATCGGGAAAAAGAAATGGACAAATCAGGAGATGTTGGTAGGGAAGTTGGCAAAGTACGACGCCCTGATTGGAATACTATTCCTGAAAAGACATAATGCTATTATCAGGTGTGAGGATACAGCAGTGGAATTTCGCGATAACAAACTATGTGTGCTATGCAAACTAACAAGCGGGGAATTGCGAGCCGCTGTGTCAGATACCAACAAAACAACATTGTTGAAAGAATACAAGGATGTAACCGGTACGGGTTACTAGGGTTTTATGTTTGGTTTCACAGTATCGTTTGATACTTGTATTG
>PYWC01000001.1:665597-687644 GCA_003182015.1 Tuber magnatum | reverse complement strand
TTCGGAGGATTTGTGAGCAAAGTAATGCTACAAGGAGACATGAATGCACCAGCAACATTTATGCGGATAATGGAGGACCTCCTAAGCGAATATTTACATCATTTTGTATGGGTATACATTGATGATATTCTCATATTTTCAGCCATATCAGAGGAACACGAGAAACACATATGCCAAGTATGTGATCGACTCAGAAAAGCAAAATTCTATGCGAGCAAAAGGACGTCAGTACTTTTTGCGGACAAGTTGGAAGTATTAGGACACATAGGGGATAACGAAGGAATCCATGCCTCCCCTCAGAAAATATCATCCATTGCAGAATGGGAAACACCAAAAAACAAGAAGGAATTGCAACGATTCCGAGGAATAGTGAACTATGTGGCCCAGTTTCTCCCGCACTATGCAACGTTGACTGCGCCGCTAACCGACTTAACGGGAAACGCCGAATTTGTATGGACAACGACCCACCAGACCGTATTTGATATGGTCTGAAAGCGAATTATCGATCACCAAGTCATGCGACCAATAGACATACGAAGCGAGAAACCAATTTGGTTGGTTATGGATGCCTCACATTTATGAGTTGGAGCATGGGTGGGACAGGGACCCACTTATGAGACGGCGCGACCAGCCACGTTATACAGCAGGAAGTCCATCAACGCTCAGATGAACTATGGGACCACCGATAAAGAGGCCTTAGCAACAGTGGAAGCACTTAACCAGTTCCACAATATGCTTATGGGAAATTCCTTTATAATAGTTACCGACCACTAACCCTTGACACACCTACGAACAGCAAAGAACCCAAGCAGAAAGCAAGTGAGATGGCTAAGTGCGTTGGGAAAATACGACGCGAAAATAGTCTACGCACCAGGAATCACAAACTATTTAGCTGATACCCTTTCCCGGGTATACGAGGGGGAATCAGACTTGAACCCACTCTATGTGCACGATTATATGAAGGAATCGGATGACATCTCGGATAACACGGTCTATGAGCAAGAATCAAACACAACGGAGCCCACGCATGAGTTCTCCCCTACTTCCCCTCCTTTCTCCTATACTGCGTACCCCAATGAGACCCCTGTACCCCCCAAAAGCCCCTGCTCGATCACTGCAGGAAATGATTGGGGTAACCAGTATACTCTGCAAAGTGCGCCACTGGAAGAACTCCAACACAGCGCATTACACTACTCACACTGTTACGTGGATCATTGCCCGTATCATCAAACCGAGATCAAATTCACGAACAACCATCCTAGATGACTGGGAAAATCGACCCCTTATCTTCTTAGTGAATGACCAAGCCCCCGGAGTACAGAAATTGACCCGAGCCGGCCGGAGTCCCCCGAAATTAATGACTGGGAATGGCAACGAACGATCGGCGGAAGACCAATTAGTGAGGGAGAAGGGCCGTCCACCCTTGCCCAGCCGATGCCCAGATCTTATGCAATTCCGGCACTGCTAAACCCGGAAGCCCCGGCATTCCAAATGCCGGAGCCAGAACCAATAGAGAACCTTATGACTGAGACAATAGCGGCCTTCCGAATGCCAGGACCTGATAGCCCACCACCAATTAGATGCGCGGAACGGCTGGAAAGCCTTACCAATGAGGCAATAGTCTCAGTAATGCCCACGACACTGACAGAATATCGGCACGGGCTATACGATGTCTTGGAAGACAACGAGGAGGAAGACCTACGTGAGACAACCAGAGGAAGCGAGATAGAAGATGAATGCTACACCTTACAAACAGTCAATGAAATGATCGGAACGTTCCGAGCACACATGATAGCAGCATACCGGAAAGAACCATTTTGGAAAAAGGTCAATGAGAGTATGGACCCTACAGGAGAGTTGTCCTTCTATAAGGTTGCAAACGGAATGCTATACGTAAAAACCAGATACGGGGAAGACTGCCTGTATATCCCAAAAGGACCCCCATATGGAAATACGACATTAAGAGAATATGTCATTAGCGAAATCCACAATAAAGGCCACCACAGTGTTGAACGAAACTTATGGTACGCAATGGAGTACCTATTTTGGCCTGAAATGTGGAGGGACTTTAGAGCATATGTAACCCAGTTCCACACATGACAGATAAATAAGGAGCCTACAAAATTGCCAGAAGGAAAGGCTAAAACTATTACCCTGCCATCGGAAATCTTCGAATCAATAGCCATTGACTTTGCGCGACCCTTCCACAATTCATGGGGATACGACACAATCCTGGTTGCGATGGATAGGTTGTCGGGATTCACGTGGCTCATACCTACAACTAAGCTAGTAACAGCAATAACAACCTGAGAACTTCTACACAACAAAATATTTATACCCCATGACCGCCCAACATCTCTAGTAAGCGATGCGGACCCACGATTTGAGTCACATGTGTGGAGACAACAGTGTCGATCATTAGGCATTGAGCATATCAAGGCGGCACCAGGCCATCATGAAACTAATGGACAAGTGGAAAGAAAAATTCGAGAATTGAAGACAGCTTTCCGAAACCTAGCCAACACAAGACAAAACAATTGGTTTGATGCCATACCAGAGACAGCAGCATACCTGAATACGGGATGGTCCAAAACTCTTGGTATATCACCATAGAAGGCCATTTTTGGAAAGAATTACCCACTACTTCCCCTAGCAAACTTCAAGAACTCCGCAGTGCCGGCTGCCGACGAATTGTTAAACAGGCACCAAGCAATCTGGAACGCAGCATTCAATATGATTAAAATGGCACTATTTAGAGGCACGAGAACGGCAGCAAAACGATGCAGACACCATATACCGATATGAAAGGGTAATCCGTTACTGGTATACGGAAGTTTATTCGCAACAGAATCAGGATGTAGCAAGAAATTGCAACTGCGCTGGCATGGACCATTCAACATAATCGGATACGATAAGCATACACAAAATTACACGGTAGAAATGGATGGCAGAATGTACTGAAACCGAGAAGCAACATTCCATGCATCCACCATGCAAAGATACTGCCCTAACGATGATATCTCCTTCCCTGCCAGGAGCCACGCAAAACCACCCCCGATCGTGGTTAACAAGAAACCGGAATAGGAAGTGGAAACCATACGAGACCACAGAAGATGGTATGACCATGACCAATTCCTAGTGAAATGGGTGGGGTACCCGGAAATAGAGAATAGCTGGGAACCCCTTGATGGATTGGAAAATGTGATAGAATTGGTGAATTAATAGTGGGAAGAGAACAAACCACAAGACGAGTTACCCCCTATGATAAACCATGTGATGGTGGCGTGGAGCCCAACACTGCGAGAAATCCAACACCTGCGCCCGGACACGGACCAAGGAATACAGGACGGATTCTGGTCAGCCCACTTTGAAAGCAATTTTGAAAGCAGCGAAGATGAAAATTGAGTAATGGAAGATGAAGCAGCATACCTAGCCCGGCTGGCCGAGGCTGAGTACTGGCAATAGCAAAAGGGAAAAACATACCATCCAACAGCCTTATGATGTCAAACTATGAGCAAGTACCTTGGAGACCGCGCCATCAGCTAATGGGACTGTTGGTGAACCATGATATTATCTCGAGACGATACCTTACACACCGGCTATTTGTACATATCTGTAATGAACGCTTAGAAATAACAACAGAATCAATGGGACGAATGTGGGGAGGAATAGTGTCAGATGTTTTCCGCTTTGGTAGCTGGTGCTACCTGAGCACAGAAAATGTGATGGTTGCATGGAAACGGAAGAAACCCAAATTAAGCAGCACCCCGCTTCCCCTGAAGACCCCGGCGAGGCCGACACCTAAGCAAGGACAACACCTAAGCGAGGTAACCACCGAAACATAAATACCACCCACCATACCTCTAACACACTCAAGAAAACAGACCAAACTACCAGACCTCTAAACCTTTACCCTCTTACAAAACTTATCCTTACACGAAAGAAACAAAATGTCAAACTACGAAGAAGTCAGTATAAAGGGACGAGACCGCATTTTGGGATACCTGCTGTACCGAGAGATCATCCCAGAAAGGTCATACTGGAAAATATTCTACCTTGTTCACTGCGAGGATTGTGGACGAATTGATGTCGAGATGGAGGAATGGGAGGACCGGATAGTACGGAACTTTGTGGACCTGCCACACTACTGGGAGTCAGGTTGCTTTGTGCATAGAGTGCGATGTGGGGAGTGTTTGGAAAGATGGTCAGAAGGTGCGGAATGGATGTTGCAGGACAACATGAGATTGTTGCAGGATAGCGATAATGATGAGGATGGGTCCTAAGCGGACTTTCAGGAGAATAGCGGATTTACCGGCTATTAGGATTTTATTAAGTTGTTTTATTTGGTGAAATTGTTATTTTATTTTGGGAGTGTAACTGGTATGGGTACTAGGTTGTTTTATGTTTGGTTTTACCATATCGTTTGATACTTGAATCGTTTCGTATGCTATCGGTTGATACACACAATGTTTTATGTTTGGTTTCACAGTATTGTTTGATACTTGAATTGTTTCGTGTACTATTGGTTGATACACACAATGTTTTATATTTGGTTTCATGTTATCGTTTGATACTTGAATTGTTTTGTGTGCTATCGGTTGATACACACATTGTTTTGCAATATCGCTCATACTGGACATAAGCGATATGCTGTATTTAAAGACCGCTGATTTCTGCGATGAACACAGCAGACTTCGACTGACAGTATTCTTAATATACTTGGTTGAATGGTTATTTCTTTGATCTCCTATTACACCCCGTTCGAAGCCTCCTTTAGGAAGCAGCGCTCGCTTCTTGTTGATCAAGAAGCCATCTGCTCCTATTGTACCGCCACGCGACTAGGGCCTAGCCCGCACATGTTACAGTTAAAGCCTATTCTGATTACGAGAATAATAGTATTACATGAAAGAATTAAGGTGTAAATAAATTACTATTCTATCTTGGACTATGATATATGCTCTATACTAAATAATAATAGTTGCCACTAGGATTGTTCTGCTCCGTACCCTAACAGCCAGCCTGGTCTCCTGAGGCTAGATATGATAGTTATTTCCTCTATGAATATTAATACATTTAGCCATAATACCTGGAAGTTTAGCTACTTCCTTATTAATTTCCTCAATTGTTATTCTATCTTATTCCTCTTAAAGGACCTACTTTATTGGTTGTTGAGATATAATATGTTCATAGCCTTGTCAAGTTTGAATTGAACTTTTTATTAATGTTCAAATATACTCAATTGGTTTGAAGTCAGGAGAGTTTTTGGGCCAATCAAGCTTTTGAATCTCTTCTTTTATTCTTTGTCTATTTGTAAAAATGGAGTCATGCCCCAGCACATGGTTCTCCATAAGCACAAAGTTGATATTGTACTATAACTGTTCTCAGCATGTAGGTCAAAGCAGTAGGTGTGTGACATACTTTATATAATGCTAGGAATCAACTCTCTTTGCTTTTCCACACTTGTATTTATCTAATTTGTATTTTTTACTCTAATAGGTTTTTGGATTTTGCTGTTTTGCTACATTGTAGTATTTTTCAGCATAGTATTGATTGTTAGAAGCTATAAGCTCTGAAGCCCAGAGCTGTACCCACTCTTCTGATACTTTCCATTCCTCATTCAACTCTTTTTCTTCCCTAGCCCACTCTTTCCCCAGTGAGGCAATAGTTAATAAAGCCTCCTCTTTCTTCTCCATAGTCGCCACCTTCTAGATATAAAAATGACCCTTCCATTGCTATCCTATTATACCCCAGTACATCACACTCTCTCCCTGCTTCTTTATATACTCAATACAGTCATCGTAATACTTTTCTGTTTTATCACATCAGACCAAATTTAATCCAAAAAGCCCATCAACCTCAATTGACATCTCATCGGTAAACCCATAATTTTTCCATTCCTCCATGCCATAGTTCTTCCTCTCCATACTGTATTTAAGTCTTATCACTTTGTTTTCACTTTTCAAGATAAACTTAAACAGCTTCTTATAGGCTTTAATACTATAGGGCTTTAAAGCTTTCCAAACTGTGGTATTACTAACATATGGTAGCCCAGCTTCCCTCCAAATATCAATAAGGCATATCCATTAAGTTCAAAAATCACACTTTACTCTAAAAACCAGCTGATTGGTTTCCACAGTTATTAAAACTTTTGGATATTCGGAGTGTGGTATCTTATTTAAACACTCTTTTGATAATAACTCAAGTAGTGATATTTTATTTTTATTGTGTATCTGAGTTCTATCTAGCACTATTTCCTCCCCCCACCCAGCTGCTCTATTTCATATTCCTCCTACTCCTCATTCTGCTCCTTATTCTGTACCTCCTCCACTATCTCATCCTCCTCCACTATCTCATCCTTCTCCACTCTGTACTTCTTTTCCTGTTCAATCTGCTCAGAATCCTCCGACTGAGACACCAATTCAAAAAAACCCAACTATAAATACTCACTCTCAACTCTTAACCCAGGTATAGGTGCTTGAAATTCAGACAGAATAGCCTTTTGTTGAACAGTAGTATTCTTTACTATGTGACAGGGAATATCACTTGTTGTAGAAATAGCAATACCGGTATGTGCCCTGATTTCTTTAAACTGGTAGTTGAGTTCACATACAGTAATGATTGCTGCACATCAGGTAGTATCATTTTCTTGCCTATAAGAATATTAGTATCCTAATTAGAAGTTGTAGATTGCTCTCACTCACCTTTTGAATACTCTGTGGAGATTATGGTTGTGGTAGGTAGTAGGTGTCACAACCACCTGACTGGAGTATAACCATACTAGGTTTTTGATTACAGATATGAGAGTGTGGGTTTGGACAGTTGCCTCATAATTGGGACAGTTGCTTAGCTGAGATTCTGTGTAACTAAATCTTATGGAAACTGATAGAAGATCACAGCTATGCATAAGAAAGGGGTTAGGAGTGTGGGGATTTGTCAGCGGGAGAGTTTCTTTTGTTATATAAAGGGTGTGCCCCTTTGTCATTTACTTTCTTTATATAACCTATTAATTTCCTACCTACACCTGTACTTAAGAATTGTATCTTTGTTTCTTCTTTGCATTACCAGAATCTATGAACCCTGACCCTGAATTGTGAAATCCTGTCCCTGATCACCTCAAGCCCTGATGTATACCTGTACCTATCCCTCATCCTGCCTACTGTGGTCTGTCTTAGACTATTTGCTCCTGACACTACATGGACCTTGCCTGTTACAGGAGGAGAGTAATATTACATAGAATGCTGCAACAGATAAATGTGAACCTAATTTAGAGGTATTTTCAAAGAAGTATAACCAACCTAATACTGGTTCTAATATTTTTAAAAAACCATAAGAGTATAGGCAAAGTGAAGTAGAATAAAAGTACGGTTTTTGTAATTAGTAAATGCTTATAGAATAAATAGTATACTTGTTTTAAGAGCTTAAGATTTGGTGTAATTTTTGTAGTCTTGGTATTAGAATGCAACATCAATGTACTAACTAATTGTGAAAAATTACTCTGATTTCTGAGTTAAGAGACTACAATACTATACGCACATGCAATATACAAGTCAGAAGGCATAATCATTATTGAAATTCAGTAAATATGTAATGACTTGAATCAAAAAGAAAATACAACAAAGTCATGCTGCAGGCTAACTTGGTGGCTGTCTAAAAAATGTAGTGAATGCAAACATTCAAGGGGAATCGCAAGGTCCAGCAATAGCTAGGTTTGATGGTGGTGAAATGCTAGATATTTCAGATATGGTGCTAATAAACCTTTATAAATATAATATACTTAAGCAAAGAGCTAACCATTCCATGATACAAGTAATTAGTAGTGAAGGATTTTCAGATCAAACCAGGAAGAGGAGGAATGGCTCCTAGTTGACAAACAATCTAGAGGTGGATAAAGCAAGCACAAAGGGGACAACTTGAAGATAATAGTTTGGATAAGCTGTTAGGAAAAGGGGAGATACTGGGTGAACTAGTAGATGCAGAGGAATTTGCCAGGGACTGTAGAAAGGAGTCGGAGGTAGCAGTAGTGGGTGAGCAGTCAGTGGCAAGAGACCCAGCAAGATCAGACAAGAATGAAAGAGAGGAGCAAGGCAGGGAGGATGGAAAGAGTACTGAGAATGAGGATTTGGCTGAAGCAATTGCAAAGTAGCCTGCCTTATCAAAGTACCAATCAACAAGATATAAGAATTAGATTATCACTACAGGTATATAGATCTGTAGGTTCTATAAGCTGTGCTATCTGAACTACTAATGCTAACAATTTATTGCTTAGGAATTGAGATTATGTATAGGCTATTACTGTCAAAATGCCAAAAGCCAAAAGGTCAAGACCTCGAGTATCATTTGCAAGTACGAGATTTTCTTTGCTTCCAACCTCATGGATTACAGTGTCCTTTCTGGAAAAGAACATGTAAAGAGTTAGCATCATTTATCGCAGCTGCTGCTGGCTATGGGAACTGTAACGTGTTCAGGCCAGGCCCTAGTCACATAGCAGTACGATAGGAGCAGATGGCTTCGTGGTCAACACGAAACGAGCGCTACTTGCTAAAGGAGGCTTCGAACGGGGTGTATTAGGAGATCAATTAAGTAATTGTTCAACCAAGTATATTTTAAGAATACTGTCTGTCGAAGTCTGCTGTTTCCATCGTGGGAATCAGCGGTCTTTAAATACAGCATATCGCTTGTCTCCAGTATGAGCGATATTGCAAAACAATGTGTGTATCAACCGATAGCACATGAAACAATTCATGTATCAACCGATACTGTGAAATCAAACATAAAACAAGGTGTGTATCAAATGATAGCACACGAAACTATACAAGTATCAAACGATACTGTAAAACCAAACATAAAGCAATATGTGTATCAAACGATAGCACACAAAACAATACCAGTATCAAGCGATACTGTAAAACCAAACATAAAACAATATGTGTATGAAACAATAGTACGCGAAACAATACAAGTATCAACCGATACTGTGAAACCAAACATAAAACAATATGTATATCAAACGATAGCACACGAAACAATACAAGTATCAAGCGATACTGTGAAACCAAACATAAAACAATGTGTGTATCAAACGATAGCACACGAAACAATACAAGTATCAACCGATACTGTGAAACCAAACATAAAACAACCTAGTACCCGTACCAGTTACACTCCCAAAATAAAATAACAATTTCATCAAATAAAACAATCTAAGGAAATCCTAATAACCGGCAACTCCGCTATTCTCCTGAAAGTCTGCTCAGGACCCATCCTCATCGTCAGCGCTATCATGCAGCAGTCTCAAGTTGTCCTGCAACATCCATTCCGCACCTTCCAACCATCTTTCCAAACACTCCCCTCATGGGGCTCCGCGCACAACGCAACCTGACTCCCAGTAGTGTGACAGGTCCACAAAATTCCGTACTATTCAGTTCTCCCATTCCTCGGTCTCGACATCCATTCGTCCGCAATCCTCGCAGTGATCAATGTAGAACATTTTCCAGTATGCGCTTTCTGGAATGATCTCTCAGTATAGCAGGTACCCCAAAATGAGGTCTCGTCCCTTTATGCTTACTTCTGCGTAGGTGGACATTTTGTTTCTTTTCGCGTAAGGGTAAGTTGTAATAGGGTGAAGGTTTTTGTAAGAGGTTAAAGGTTGAGAGGTCTAGTAGTGTGATCTATTTTCTTTAGCGGTTTAGGGGCTGGTGGCCAGTATTTATGTTTCGGTGGTGACCTTGCTTAGGTGTTGGTCTCGCTTAGGTCTTCATGGAAAGGGGGTTGCTGCTTAATTTCGGTTTCTTCCGTTTCCATGCAACCATCACATTTTTCTGTGCTAAGGTAGCACCTGCTACCGAAACGGAAAACATCTGACACTGCTTGTCCCCACATTCGTCCCATCGATTCCGTTGTTATTTCTAAGCATTTGTTGCAGATGTGTATGAATAGTCGGTGTGTAAGGTATCGTCTAGGGATAATATCACGGTTCACCAACAGTCCCATTAGCTGATGGTGCAGTCTCCAAGGTACTTGTTCATAGTTTGACATTGTAAGGCTGTTGGATGGAGTTTTCCTTCATTTCGTTATTGCCAGTACTCCGCCTCGGCCAACTGGGCTACATATGCCGTTTCATCTTCCATTACCCGATTTTCATCTTCGCTGCTCGCGAAATTGCTCTCGAAGTGGGCTGACCAAAATCCATCCTGTATCCTTTGGTCCGTGTCCGGGCGCAGGGGTTGGATTTCTGGTAGGGTTGGGCTCCATGCCACTGTCACATGGTTTATCGTAGGGGGTAGCTCGTCCTCCGGTTTGTTGTCTTTCCACCATTGATTAACCGCTTCCATCGCATTTTCCAATCCCTCAAGCGGTTCCCAGCTATTTTCTGTTTCCGGATACCCCACCCATTGCACTAGGAATTGGTCACGGTCATATCGTCTTCTGTGGTCTCGTATGGTTTTCACTTCCCATTCCGGTTTCTCGTTTACCACGATTGGGGGTGGTTTTGCGTGGCTCCTGGTAGGGAAGAAGACATCATCTGTTGGGCGGTATCTTTTTACGGTGCATGCATGGAATGTTGCTTTTCGGTTTCTGTAAATTCTGCCATCCATTTCTACCATGTAGTTTTGTGTATACTCATCGTATTCGATTATCTTGAATTGTCCACGCCAGCTCGGTTGCAATTTCTTGCTGCGTCCCAATTCTGTTGCGAATAAACTTCCGTATACCAGTAACAGATTACCCTTTTCTATCGGTGTATGGTGTCTGTGTCGTTTTGCTGCCATTCTCATGCTTCTAAATCGTGCCATTTTAATTGCATTAAATGCCGCATTCCGGATTGCTTGGTGCCTGTTTAGTAATTCGTCGGCAGCTGGTACTGCGGAGTTCTTGAAGTTTGCTAGGGGCAGTAGTGGGTAATTCTTTCTGAAAATGGCTTTATATTGTGATATTCTGAGAGTTTCTGACCATTTTTTTTTCAGGTATGCTGCTGTCTCTGGTATGGCATCAAACCAATTGTTTTGTCTGGCGTTGACCAGGTTTTGGAGAGCTGTTTTCAATTCTCGAATTTTCCTTTTGACCTGTCCATTCATTTCATGATAGCCTGGTGCCATCTTGATATGTTCAATGCCTAACGATCAACACTGTTGTCTCCATACATGTTACTCAAATCTCGGGTCCGCATCGCTTATTAGAGATGTTGGGTACCCATGGGGTGTAAACATTTTGTTGCGTAGAAGTTCCCACCTTGTTATTGCCGTTACTTGCTTTGTTGTAGGTATAAGTCACGTGAATCCTGAAAACCTATCCATCGCAACTAGGATCGTATCGTATCCCCATGATTTGTGGAAGGGTCCCGCAAAGTCAATGGCTATTGATTCGAAGATTTCTGACGGCAGGGTAATTGTTTGAGCTTTTTCTTCTGGCAATTTTGTAGGCTCCTTATTTACCTGGCATGTGTGACACTGGGTCACATACACTCTAAAGTCCTTCCACATTTCAGGCCAAAACAGGTACTCCGTTGCGTACTGTAAGTTTCGTTCAACACTATGGTGGCCTTTGTTGTGAATTTCGCTAATGACATACTGTCTTAACATCATATTTCCGTATGTGCGGCCTTTCGGGATATACAGGCAGTCTTCCCCGTATCCGGTTTTTGCGTATCGCATTCCGTTTGCAACCTTGTAAGAGGATAAATCTCCTATGGAGTCCATATTCTCATTTACCTTCTTCCAAATTGGTTCTTTCTGGTATGCTGCTACCATGTCTGCTCGGAACGTTTTGATCATTTCATTGACTGTTTGTAAAGTGTCACGTTCGTCTTTTATCTTGCTTCCTCTGGTTGTCTCAGGTGGGTCTTCCTCCTCGTTTTCTTCTGGGACATCGTAAAGCCCGCGCCGATATTCTGTCAATGTCGGGGGCATTACTGAGACTATCGTCTCATTGGTAAGGCTTTCTAGCTGTTCCGCTCGTCTAATCAGTGGTGGCCTATCAGGTCCTGTTATTCGGTATTCCGCTATTGTCTCGGTCGTAAGGTTTTCTATTGGTTCTGGCTCCGGCATCTGGAATGCCGGGGCTTCAGGGTTTAGCAGTGCCAGAATTGCATAAGACCTGGGCGTTGGCTGGGCAAGGGTGGACGGTCCTTCTCCCGCACTAATTGGTCTTCCGCCAGTGGTTTGTTGCCATTCCCAGTCATTGATTTCGGGGGACTCCGGAGGGCTCAGGTTGATTTCTGTGCTTGGGGGGCTCAGTCCTTCACTAAGTGGGTAAGGGGTCGATTTTCCTCGTCGTCTAGGGTGGTTGTTTGTGAACTTGATCTCGGTTTGATGATATGGGCAATGATCCACGTAACAGTGTGAGTAGTGTAGGGCACTATGTTGGAGTTCCTCCGGTGGCGTACTTCGCAGAGTACACTGGTCACCCCAATCGTTTCCTGCAGTAATTGAGCAGGGGCTTTCGGGGGGTACAGTGGCCTCTTTGGGTTACTCAGTATAGGAGAAAGGAGGGGACGTAGGGGAGAACTCATGCATGGGCTCCATTGTGTTTGATTCTTGCTCGTAGACCGTGTTATCCGAGATGTCATCCGATTCCGTCGTAAAATCGTGGACATAGAGTGGATTCAAGTCTGATTCTCCCTCGTATATCCGGGAAAGGGCATCAGCTAAATAGTTCGTGCTTCCTGGTGCGTAGACTATTTTGGCGTTGTCCTTTCCCAAGGCACTTAGCCATCCCACCTGCTTCCTTCTAGGGTTCTTTGCCATTCGCAGGTGTGTTAAAGGTTGGTGGTCTGTGACTATCATGAAGGAGTTTCCCATTAGTACATTGTGGAACCGATTAAGCACTTCCACTCCTGCTAAGGCCTCTTTATCGGTGGTCCCATAGTTCATTTGAGCGTTGGTGAACTTTCTGCTATGTAACGCGGCTGGTCGTGCCGTCTCATATGTGGGTCCCTGTCCCACCCATGCTCCAACCCCTAAATCTGAGGCGTCTGTAACCAACCAAATTGGTTGCTCGCTCCATATGTCTATTGGTCGCATGACTTGGTGATCGATAATTCGCTTTCGGACCATATCAAATGAGGTCTGGTGGGTCGTTGTCCATACGAATTCAGCGTTTCCCTTTAGGTCCGTTAGCGGTGCCATTAACATAGCATGGTGTGGGAGAAACTGCGCCACATAATTCACTATTCCTAGGAATGGTTGCAATTTCTTCTTATTTTTCGTTGTTTCCCATTCTGGAATGGATGATATTTTCTGGGCGGAGGCATGGATCCCCTTGTTGTCCACTATGTGTCCTCATACTTCCAATTTGTCCGCAAAAAGTACTGACTTCCTTTTGCTCGCATAGAATTTTGCCTTTCTGAGTCGATCACATACTTGGCGTATATGTTGTTCGTGTTCCTCTGATGTGTCTGAAAATATGAGAATATCATCAATGTGTACCCATACAAAATGATGTAAACATTCACTTAGGAGGTCCTCCATTATTCGCATAAATGTTGCTGGTGCATTCATGTCTCCTTGGAGCATTACTTTGCTCACAAATCCTCCGAACGGGGTTTTGAATGAGTTGCACTTAACACTGTCCTTGTCCGCGCGTGTTTGGAAGTATGCGTCGCTTGGGTCGATCTTACGCCTGAATTTTGCTCGTCCTATTCGGTTAAGGATCTGGTGTTGATTTGGAATTGAAGGACTATCCATGATCGTGTTATCAGTTCTTCCTTTCAGGTCCACCAGGGGGCGGATCCTTTCGTCTGACTTTGGTTGTACAAACATAGGTGCCACTCCAGGTACCTCTTGTCGTACAATCACTCCACTTCGTAATTTCTCGTTTATCCAGTTTGTGAGTTTTTCCTTGTAAGCTTCTGGGATCGAGTATGTTGCTTGGTTTCATAGGTCGGTTGGATCTTTTAGCCGAATGTGGTGGCTAATCTTACGCACTGGGGGTAGTGTTTCAGGGACTTTGTCCAGGAATACATCCTTGTATTCTTCCAACAATGTTTTCGTGGTGTTGTCTGACACAGCGGCTCGGAATTCCCCGCTTGTTGGTTTGCATAGCACACATAGTTTGTTATCGGGAAATTCCACTGCGGTATCCCCACACCTGATAAGAGCATTATGTCTTTTGAGGAATGGCATTCCAATCAGGGTGTCGTACTTTGCCAAGTTTCCTACTAATATCTCCTGATTTGTCTATTTCTTTTTCCCAATTCCTACGGTCAGTCCACATTTCTTGTGGCTTGAAGAGTGGGCTCCTTTCATTGCCATATTGACAGTTGTTGGGTGGGGTAGAGGCTCTGTAGGGATGCCATGGGTAGAGATAAAAGTGGTGCTAATTGTATCGCAGCCGATTATTCCCGTATCGAATAGTACCTTTGCTAGGTGGCCTTCTATGTGAATCGTTCCTTCCAAAGCGTCACAGGGCCTGATTGCCAATGTTGGTTTCATTTCCAGGCTTCCATTTCCACTGAGTTAATTTCCACTTCGTCATATTCGGTTGCTTCTATGTGGTTTGTACTAGCGACTCAGTTAGCGGCCTTTCCTTTTCCCTTTTTGGAATAGCAGTCCTTTGCGTAGTGCCCCTTTTTCCCGCATTCAAAACACGTGCCTTCCACGCATCGATTCTGTTTCTTGTCCGTCTTGTCCTTTGAATCCTTACGGTATGGTTTATCCTTCTTTGTATTATCCCTCTGTGATGATCCTTTGCTATTCTTTTGCTGTGGTATGTGCATTCGGTAGACTCCTGTTTCATACAGGATAGCATTCTTCTGTGCGGCCCGCTTGGCTATCTTTTCAAAGGAATCACCCTCCTCCTCCATGGGTTCTACCTCCTGGCATAGTCCGGGATGCATTGCTTCCAACAATCTTTGTCGCAGCATATACTGAGACACCGTCCCGGTAGACAATCGTCCTTGATACATTAAGAGATCCGTCGCGACCAAGGTTATTCTTTCTGTTTTGCCATTTCGTACTTGCTGGATATCCTTAAACCTTTTTGTATAGTTCTTCCGTGTTTCGCGAGAATTGGAATCTCTCTCTCAAGTATTTTATCAGGGTCGTTCCTCGGATTTTGTCCCCACTCTCATAGTGGTTCATTGCTTGGTGGTATGCTTCCTCTGCCTTTCCGGTACGGAAGCTTCCCAAGTACGCTCCCGTTTCTTCCTTAGTTTTGTCCACTCCATGTAGGGCCAGGTATTGCGAAGTTGTTATAACCCACTGGTCAAATACTTCAGGTTTTAAATCGTCCTTTTCGCCCGAGAATGAGGGTGGTAGCGGGAGTTTAATTTTTGGTCCAGTCCGCCTGGCCCGGCGGAATCATTTTCGGACATATCGTGTTCGGACTCTTCATTACTCGAGCTGTTGTCTGACGAGCTTTCTGGAGAGTCGCTGGGGGATTTGTCTGCTGGCTGTCTTGCTACCGAGTGATCTGATGCTTCTTCTTCGTCTTCCTCCTTCTTAGTTGTCCCAACAGGTATGCTGTCTTTCTTTGGTGGTTGTGTAACATGTTCGGGCCAGGCCCTAGTCACGTAGTGGTACGATAGGAGCAGATGGCTTCGTGATCAACACAAAGTGAGCGCTGCTTACTAAAGGAGGCTTCGCACGGGGTGTAATAGGAGATCAAAGAAGTAACCGTTCAACTAAGTATATTTAAGAATACTGTCTGTCGAAGTCTGCTGTTTCCATCGCGGGAATCAGCGGTCTTTAAACACAGCATATCGCTTATCTCCAGTATGAGCGATATTGCAAAACAATGTGTGTATCAACCAATAGCACACGAAACAATTCACGTATCAACCGATACTGTGAAATCAAACATAAAACAATGTGTGTATCAAATGATAGTACACGAAACAATACAAGTATCAAATAATACTGTAAAACCAAACATAAAGCAATATGTGTATCAAACGATAGTACACGAAATAATACAAGTATCAAATGATACTGTAAAACCAAACATAAAACAATATGTGTATCAAACGATAGCACACGAAACAATACAAGTATCAACCAATACTGTAAAACTAAACATAAAACAATATGTGCATCAAACGATAGCACACGAAACAATACAAGTATTAACCGATACTGTGAAACCAAACATAAAACAACCTAAGGCCCGTACTGGTTACAGGAACTCAGTACGCAACCACATTATCCAAAATGAAAGAACCTGGATCAAGAGTCGTATTATCTCATCTACCTACCAGGGAAAATCATCAATACTACACCAGCTAATCAATGATAAAGGCACAAAGTTAGCTTTGAGAGAATATTTAGCAGGAGCTGGTGAGGCTATTACTGGCCAGAGTGTTGCATATCCTATTTCATCATATTGGCAAACAGGAATTCTCCCATTTGAAGAATAGTCAGAATTAAAACATCCCCCTCAACTATATTCACCAGAGACTCAAGCATGATTAGCTGAACTTGCAGAGACCAGAAGCGAACTCCAAAATACACTAAGTAGTCAGACAGCAGTCAAATAGCTATATGAAATGGGCTACAAATTTGAAGATATGCATAAAGGAGTTTACAAAGATGGTCATGAACAGGCAGATGTCATCAGTTACAGGCAAGATGAGTTCTTGCCAGCTTTAAAAACTTTAGAGAACTATATAGTGTGTAGGGAGCTTATTCAAGAAAGGGAAACTGAGGAGGTTTGCATAGTTTATGCTTCTGATCTCCCACCAGAGGTGAAGCCAATTGTTTTAATGGTGCATGATGAATCAACCTTCAATGCCAATGATGGCCAATCTAGGATATGAGGAAAGGATAATAATATCCCACTCAGGAAGAAAACACGGGAAAAGGGAATCATGGTATCTGATTTTCTGATACCAGGTGGATAACTACAAATACCTAATGAAGTAAATAGTCTAGTGGTATCCCAATATAGAATGACAGAAGAAGGACCAAAGCATCTCGATCCTTTGCCTACAACCTGTTCAAATGAGTATGATGGTGATACTTGGTAGAATAGAGAGCAACTTGTTGACCAGGTTTTGAAGCTAGCCATTCCAGTCTTCGAAACTGGGTTTTCTGGTTGCCAAGCATTATTCCTTTCGACAATACTACCAGTTATTCAGCATATGCTGATAATGCACTACAAGCATGTAAGATGAACCTGCATCTAGGGAGTGAACAGTCTCTTCTGAGACCAGGAATAAATTCTCTGAATAGAGAAATACAGCATATGATAGCTCCTGATAGTACACCAAAGGAGCTGCAAATTGTCCCATGGGAGCATGGATTATGGAGGCCAGGGTTATGGGTTCAATGCAGAAAAGCAGATAGGAAAAAAAATAAGCTGTGTCTTAATGGTGGCACCTGTTGTGCTAGAGTATTAATAGCAAAGAAGGCAGATTTTAAGTCTCAAAAAAGTAAGTTAGAGGAGGAAGTAGAAGCTGAAGGTCACTTAGTCTACTTCTTTCCCAAATACCATTGTAAACACAATTTTATTGAGTACTATTAGGAAGCAGCAAAACAGTATGCACGTCAAAGATGTGGGTACAATATAAAGGCCTTATGCAAAATGGTTCTAGAATGTTTGAAGTCTGTAAAGTCTACATTAATCTGAAAGTTTTCGGCACAAACAGAGCAAATAATGACAGCATATTAGGAGGGATATGTATATGGTACAGCCGAGTTTAAAGAAAAGGTTATTAAAACATATTGGAGTCATCGTATTGTATCAGATTCTCAAACAATTGTATATAATTAACTTATCTTCTTTTACTATATTATCTGTATTATTTACTCTACTAGATAATCTATCATCAGCAGTCTTAACACAAGATTGCACAGTTACAGTTCTATTTCTCTGTACCACATGCTTTACATTCTTCTATTTCTGAACCATATCTGAAAGATCAGTATTAGACAACTACTTAAGTGACACATATCTGCCAAGGAAGCACTTATTCTACAGGCTAATATCTTATACTACAACTATTCTGGAGACTTTAAAAATTGGCTAGTAGAAAGAGAGTCTATGAATCATAGAATAGGTTTCAAGTGAGATATAATTGTTTGAACTGTAATTTCTTGAAAACTATTTGCATTATTTTAGTTTTATATTATATAAAAAGAGTAGGTTTAATAGTATACTGATCTAATATTAATTCTCAACTTCTTCTAAGGTAAATTCCAAGTTAACTGTTTATTACTGTAATGACCCAGCATACATGAGCTAAGGCCGCTGGAACCTACACCCATACAGGCAGCCAGGAGATGAACTGGTAGGAACCGGCAGGCAAGTAAGTACTTGACTTATAGGGATCAAATGGCCTGGGCCCCGAGATGAACAGAATTAGCTGGCAGGGTACTTAGGTACCTGGCTGCACCGAGGAGTGGTGTCAGCATACTTAGTGACCTTTGAAGGGGCAGTTATTCGGCTGGGCTAGATAACTGGATAAAGGTTAGAAGTGTCTATGTCCAGCGATGGAATAGACAGGGTAACAGGGAAAAGTTATCCTGTCCATAGAACAAGGTTACCCTACCCTCAGGAGTGGGTTACCCTGCTATGGGGCTCGGGTTACTCAGTCCAAAGTCTTGAGTTACCCTACCTTCCAATACAAAGTCACTCGGAGAGTGTAACGGGGGCACTTCTAGGAAGATGGATCCCAAGATTGCGCCCACACCGAACAACTTCAAACTTATCACCAAAAGTTCACACCAATGTAAGAGTAAAGTAAACGGTAAAACTTAAGATCGTTAAGCCTGACGCTTCCCTCAATTAAGGTCTCGAGAGGATTGATTGTTGGAGTAGGAGAGTTCTCGCATAGACTTTTTGGTAGTTTTATCTTATGCTAGTAACTCCCCCATCAGTTTACTCCAACTATTCGAGCACACCCTTCTCCGCTAAGGGTGGTCCAACACATCTCCTGGCACACCCTATGGGCATGCATGTGTCAATACACTCTAGTCGGTGTTCACCTTATGCGGTTATTGTTTCTGCAGTACATTTCCATTTAGCCCGCCAGAGTGAAAACTTCTGTGCATCAGCATCTTGCCAGTGGCTAACAGTCAAGACACCGCCTGAACTAGACTATCTATGACACCCTTCCCATTTGCATTGATCTCTACTTGGCCCTGGAAGCTACTATGAGCTGTTTATCCATCTACTATTTACGGTTCTCAGGCGTCTGGTGTCTTCTGCAGGATACGGTAATCCGGAAGAGGTCCAATGGGCACTATTCATGACCCCTACCTTGGATCCACCTTCCCTGTGGTAGGAATCATGCTTTCAGTGTCTCTGCACTTCCCTTTCAGAGCCTATGGCATTGGGGACACTTTCAGGCTTGGTAGGTGTAAAACTCTCGCGGCCACCCCGGCACCACCCAGGACTACCTTCAGGACCCCTACGGTTAACTCCCGTTAACTCCATCAGTTTTGGTCTGTTTTACTCCAAACAACTTGAAGGAGGTACTCCACCTTCCACCCTATGCCACCTTGTATATCCTGCGAACAGCTTACTGTCGACTGGATGGCAGTGACGTATACACTGTTGCAAGCAGGTCTGCAAAGATCCTTCTTTGCTAGACTGTACACAACTATGTAACCGTTTGCCCATGACGTCCGGGCCTTATGGCGAGGCCGCAAGGGTATGATAGGAATAATGTCTCCAGTTTGCAGCTTCTTCGGAGCTGTGTAGCTCGCCCAATAGCATCTTCTGGAACCCCAGATCCCAGTATTATGCATGTCTTCACATGACAAACACTGTGGTCATTTTTCCTGAACTCCCTGAGGGACTTTGTATTGAAAGATAGGGTAACCCAGGACCTTGGGCAGGGTAACCTGATCCTGAGAGTAGGGTAACCTTGTTCGGCAGACAAGATAACTTTTCCCTGTTACCCTGTCTATCCTGTTGCCGGAGAGAGACATTTCTGACCTTTCTCCGGTTACCCAGCATGGCTGAGTAACTGCCCCTTCTGAGGTCCCTAAGTACGCTGACACCACTTCCCGGGTGTACCCAGGTACCTAAGTACCTGGCCAGCTAACTCTGTTCATCTGGGAGCCTGGGCCATCGGGTCTCTGTAGATCAAGTACTTACTTGCCTGTCAGTTCCTACCAGTTCATCTCCTGGCTACCTGTATGGGTGAAGGTTCCAACTGCCATAGCTCATGTATGCTGGGTCGTTACAAGGAGTTCGGGAAAAATGACCAGAATGTTTGTCATACAAAGCCATGTATAAGACCAGAATCTGGGGTTCCAGGGGATGCTATTGGACGAGCTATGCAGCTCCAAAGAAGCTGTAAATTGGAGACTATATTCCTACGATACTCTTGCAGCCCCGTCTTGAGGCCCGGATGTCATGGGCAAACGGTTGTGTAGTTGTGGGCAGTCTAGCAAAGATGAATATCTGGAGACCTGCTTCGAACACTGTATACGTCACTGCCATCCGATTGACCACAAGCGGTTCGCAGGATATACAAGGGGACATAGAGTAGAAGATGGGGTACCTCCTCCAAGTTGTTTGGAGTAAAATGGACCAAAACTGACAGAGTTAACGGAAGTTAACCGTGGGAGTCCCAAAGTTAGTTGTTAGGTGGTAGCTGACTCTAAGGACAAGCGAGTCTGTGCTAAGGCCTTGATATGTGATGAAGTGATATCTAGGAAGGCTTACTTGAGATGTCAAGCAAAGTGTAAAAATGTAGAAGTGTATCGTGTAATGAATATATTGATAAGTTCTCTTCTCCGTCGCTGATGATCTCTGTAAAGCATGGGAGGCAGCTCGATATTTATATTCCATGTCTGGGTGTTCGCGGCCTATCTACTCCTCCCCCCTTTCTCTATGCAAACGTCTTAGACCCTGAAAACCTTTGCCGCACAGGACAGTGATTTCCTCGAACCGTAGAGAGGGTGTTCCACCCATCTCCTCATAGCGTTCGCCCAAATCATAGTCACTCGAACCCTTTCCCCGTGGCAAGCAGTTACTGGTCCCATTTCTGCATACGAAGTGATCAGCTCTGATGACAGACTTATCAATGCAGGTGGATTTCCTATTCATCTTCGTCAACCCGCAAGAAGCCTGTTCCTGTCTTATCACGCCAATGGCCCTTAGGCCTCATCACATTCAGGGCTAATGTTTCACGCAGTAGGCCATTATCTGACTCTACCTTATTACGCCTTTGGGCGTGGGCGAACGATTGTCTCTTGGGTGTCATCCCCCCTATCTGGCATGGTCTTTGCATGTATTTATCTCTCCAACCAACCAACCGATTCAATTGGTTTGACCTTGTCAGGATACCTGAGAGTCCTCTCTTGAATACTCAGCGAAAACCTCACGGTTGGCGACCTTCAGTAGTGGTGTAAATGAGGGTTTTGTGCCGGCGTCATATTGGTAGAAATTAACTCATTCTCCAAATACTCTAGCGGACCCTGGGATTGAACACATGACCTTTCACCAATAATCACGTGACATGCCTATTACGCTATGCCAGTTCGTCTTATATGTAACAGTAGTTGTAACAGGTTTGGGCCGGGCCTTAGTCACGTAGCGGTACGATAGGAGCAGATGGCTTTTTGATCAACAAGAAGGAAGCACTACTAACTAAAGAAGTCTTCGAACAGGGTGTAATAGGAGATCAAAAGGTAACCGTTCCACCAAGTAGATTAAGAATACTGTCTGTCAAAGTCTGCTGTTTCCATTGTGGAAATCAGCAGTCTTTAAATACAGCATATCACTTATCTCCAGTATGAGCGATATTCTAAAACTTTGTGTATATCAACTGATAGCACACGAAACAATACAAGTATCAAATGTTACTGTGAAACCAAACATAAAACAATATTTGTATCAACCAATAGCACACAAAACAATACAAGTATCAAACGATACTGTAAAACCAAATATAAAACAATATTTGTATCAACCAATAGCACATGAAACAATACCAGTATCAAAAGACACTATAAAACCAAACATAAAACAATGTTTGTATCAACCAATAGCATACGAAATATTACAAGTATCAAATGATACTGTGAAACCAAATATAAAACAATGTGTGTATCAACCGATAGCACACGAAACAATACAAGTATCAAACGGTACTGTGAA
>PYWC01000001.1:653455-665188 GCA_003182015.1 Tuber magnatum | reverse complement strand
AATTGGAATTGGAATTGGAATTGGAATTGGAATTGGAATTGGAATTGGAATTGGAATTGGAATTGGAATTGGAATTGGAATTGGAATTGGAATTGGAATTGGAATTGGAATTGGAATTGGAATTGGAATTGGAATTGGAATTGGAATTGGAATTGGAATTGGAATTGGAATTGGAATTGGAATTGGAATTGGAATTGGAATTGGAATTGGAATTGGAATTGGAATTGGAATTGGAATTGGAATTGGAATTGGAATTGGAATTGGAATTGGAATTGGAATTGGAATTGGAATTGGAATTGGAATTGGAATTGGAATTGGAATTGGAATTGGAATTGGAATTGGAATTGGAATTGGAATTGGAATTGGAATTGGAATTGGAATTGGAATTGGAATTGGAATTGGAATTGGAATTGGAATTGGAATTGGAATTGGAATTGGAATTGGAATTGGAATTGGAATTGGAATTGGAATTGGAATTGGAATTGGAATTGGAATTGGAATTGGAATTGGAATTGGAATTGGAATTGGAATTGGAATTGGAATTGGAATTGGAATTGGAATTGGAATTGGAATTGGAATTGGAATTGGAATTGGAATTGGAATTGGAATTGGAATTGGAATTGGAATTGGAATTGGAATTGGAATTGGAATGGGAATGGGAATGGGAATGGGAATGGGAATGGGAATAAGAATGGGAATAGGAACAGAATAGGGAATGGGAATAGGAATGGAAATAAAAATGGAACTAGGAATAAAAACAGGAATAGAAATAGGAATAGAAACAGGAACCGGAATAGAGATAGAAATGGACTGGGAGGAGGACTGGGAATTGGACTAGGAGAGAGACTGGGAATTGGACTATGAGGGGGACTGGAAGTCAGACTAGGTGGGGGACTGAGAATTAGACTAGAAGGAGGACTGAGAAATGGACTAGGAGGGGGGTTAGGAATTGGACTGAGAGTGACTGGGAATCGGATTGGGGGGGGGAACTAGAAATTAGACTAAAAATTGGACTTGGACTAGGAATGGGCTTGGAAATAGGAATATGAACTGGATTTGTGTTTCATGATTGATAGAAACTAGAAGGAGGTTTGAGGTTTGAAGTAGAAGTAAAATAAATAGTAGAAGTAGAATTTGAAGAGGGAGAGTAGAAGTAGAAGTAGAAGTAGAAGTAGAAGTAGAAGTAGAAGTAGAAGTAGAAGTAGAAGTAGGAGATTGGGAGGAATAAAATATTTAAGGGTCCTGCTGATAAAAAATAAAATAAAATAACTGTCCAGATCAGGTTCTATTATAGTCTATTGAGATCATTGTTTTATTATTTCTTAAGCTATTTATTTTGATTATCATTATCATGGTCAATTAAATCCAGTACTAATATAGTCACACATCTAAATGCCCTTGATCCTGTTTCCTGATGTCTGCCAAGACTGAATTTTTTTCCACTGAGGTCACTCATGTTCCCAGCACTGGCCTGACCCTGCCGATCATTTTTTCCGTCCTTTTTGACCATGCGCGAGTAAATATGTTCCAACAAACAATTGGCGGAACACTGCAGAAGGAATTTTAGGGATTCTATCCGTAGGTGTTGTGGCGAGTTAAAGCACTCGAGTATCCGTCCATGTTAGGTCTCATGAGGATACTCGAGCAGGCCCTAAGGTACCGTACCGTAATGTGCTTGCCGGCACCACACAGGCCCGTAGAAGCAGAAAGGGCGAGTAGGCACCAATCCTTGGCATTAGGACATAAGCAGAACACACCAGTACCGGGAGTGCCATCATAATAGCCTCAACAACTTGCCGGTAATCGGCACCGGTAGCTGTCTGGCTGATGGAAGCGGTAGGCAACATTAATACCGGGACAGTACGTGTACTGTACCACCCTCCCACTCTTTCCCTTCCCTTTCCGCTGGGCGAGGGTTTCACGATAGGGAGTGGCAGGCGGTGTCTAGCGATCCCTTGCCATGCAGTACCGATACCACACCATATCTACGCTATCGTACGGTGCGGTCGTCTGGTACGGTACCGAACGCGTGGACCCTGGGAACTGCCCTGCACGGTACCGTACTTGGAGTGTAAGTGGGTAGCCGATTTGGCGCACTTTAGGCGAAACAGATGATGATACGGCACAGGTAACTTTAAGCTCATGCGGTGAGTTGGGTTGAGGAATTTGTTAATTGCTTTACAAGCACTCGAGTATAGGACCGAGGGCTTTCCGCTCCCCCGCGCTTGTGTGTGGTGAAACTGAGGGGTTTTGATTCGTTGAGGGATTAATAGGGAGAGATATCGGTAGTTGTGGGATATTGTGTTGCAGCGGGGGGTGCACACAGGTGCCACTGTGCTACTCTACCAGGGCGTTATCATGAATTGATGGAATGACAGGATGGGGGTGGGCCAACTTTGGAAGCTAGAGAGCTATGGGTACTCGCGTGGGGGAGTTAATCCGTGGGCACTGTCGTATCATACTTGGTCCAGCTGCCACCCATACCGATACCCCTTCTAGCGGAAAAGAAATCGCGAGGGGTTCATGGAACTTCTTCTCCTTATACCCGGTGGGTTTAGCTGCACACCATATCGGAAACGACAATTCATTGGGAGTGCTCACGGACTAACCCTGGTATTATACCCCAGGACAATAATTTGCGCATCCGAACGCGCCTTGCTATCCCGAACGCCCGAAACCCGGGGATTTCATCCTGCAGTGATGGGGCGTACGGGAACAGCGGAGGGGGAAAGGTAGCGATATGATGCAGTACCGTACTTGCATGGCGAAGGCAAATTGTGTCTCCCAGTACATTGCTGGAATGGGTTCTGTCCAGTGTAATATCACTTGATTGATCGGTGTGGGTCATGCTACGGGGTGCGGAGGAGTGGTAGAGGCGATAGAGACTCCTGGGGTCAGGTTTTGCCTTCTGAATCGACACCCCCCATACCTTTTGCCGTCGGGCTTAGTATTTCAACAGGATCTATTCGGGATGTAATCTTTTCCAGCCTAATGCGGAATGTTTCTCCACAAAGCGAGGAAAAGTGATGAACCTTTTCTGCAAAATATGCCCGAGTTTTATCCTAATTGTGTGGAGAGGGATGGCGGGGTGTTTGGAAGGCTTGCTGGTAATTGCTCTCTCTGCTTCTTACGAGGAGAGGCTAAACTTACTCTGATAAAGCACCCGTAATTGAAGGACGCTTTGCGGACACGACCACAACTGCATGATATTATGATCTAAGCAAAAAGCAGTATTTTGGCAGTATGCAATGAGTGGACTCAAACGCCGCCGTTTTTACAGTTTTGGCCATTTTTGGGTTTAACCGAAACTGTCAAGTCTCGGTATGATATTGGAAGAAAGAAGAAAAAAACGCAGTTTTGTGGGCATTGGGTTCATTTTGAGGCAAGTCTTGATGCAATACACGAGCGGTTGGCTTGTTCTGCTAACCGGATACGATAGATTGCACCTGTGCTTGTGTCTTAGTCCTTTGGCTAAACTTTTGCATACTGTATGTAGCTGTAGCTGCGGATCTTCAATTACCTGGGTGTGGGTTTTGGGTTCCCTAATGTACGAGTACCAGTAGAACTATTCCATTAACCGTCACATACAACTTGAAATGATTTTTGTATCACCCTACTAATCTGTGCGCGCTTTAGTCTATCAATTAGCCCACACACTACTCCCTCTCCCGGTTCCTACTAGAGGGATCCAGCAGTCAGATGGCATCCTTGAAAGATATGCCAAGAGTAGACTGGAAAGACAGGGTATGGTGGCAAAGAAAATTATGAGTTCCAGCAGCTAAGACCATGGCCAAGAACAAGTAGTGCAAAAGTAGTTAGTTTGTAGACACACAAAATATAGAAATTGGCAACCTCACATTATTATGATAGTAACCCTGCTTTCCATCGTCTATGCTGTGATTAATTTTCAACAAACTTGAAGATTTCAAACAAGTTCCATCATGTCATCAGAATTGACAAGAAACGAATCTTCTTCTCAGACTCCTTGGTCTCCAGCTCCTCCAGCAGGACTTCTGCCAACACCAGAGCAAGCGAGATGGAATCCACAACCGGTAGGGCAATTGTCCGATTCAGAGAAGCAGAATCACTATCACCATTTTCATCGTGAATGGGTAGCTAGAGCCCATGGGCTTCAAGCTCTTTGTCTCCCACCACAACATTTTTTCCAAGACCCTACATATCCGCCTTATCTTTGAAACATTGGAATAACCATTCTCAGTATGTACATAATAAGTATAATAATTCAATTTTTAATTTAACAATCAAAAAAAAAATCAAAAAAAATCTATAAACAAGATTACTCTTTACATAGTAACTTACAAGCAATATATACAGATTCAAACAATCCAGAAACAGGAAACAATAATGTACAGTATGAGCAAGATATAGCAAATCCTTTGCATCTCCGAGTACCACATCAAACAAATGTCGAAATTCGAGACATGCCGTCAGAAGCCACCCTGTCTTGGGCAAGTGATCCTATATCTAGTTCTAGTCAAAGTCAGCCAATTTCATCCTGCCCAATTCCTGTAACACCTAAAAATCGCCTGAGTGAGCAGCAGAAATTAATAGTCATACGTCATTGCATCGCTGCAGTTCAAGATTACAAAATGATGGGAAAAACAGAATTTTTTAGTATACAGAAGGAGATTATCAAATGTACCGTGAGGTTTGATTGTAGTGTTGAGGCAGTTATGGGAGATATTTTAATTCAAGCAAAGGTATGTTAGTCAAATCTCCGAAAAATAATAAATAAAAAAATTAAAAAAATAAACAAAAGAGATAAAGAAAGAAAAGAAAAGAAGATGGTATAAAAAAGAAATAAACAATTAGGATAGTATTACTTACGATATATACTAGGTTTATCAAAACGCCTGTAGTGAGTCAAGATCAGGTGTTGCTGTCATAGCAAGTGATCTCAACCAAGCAGCTATTATGTGGTTGGAAATTATGAAAAAAAAAAAAAAAGAGTTAGTAGTAGGTGAGAAAGTGGGCAAGAAGGACAAACCAGAGAACCAAGACACCTGATTTCGCCTCTGATTAGCGATGATACAAAGATTAGCACAACGCGAACAAATCGAATTGATTGACAGTATAGACCCACCTGTCTCAGATGTAGATAGGATAGAATTGGGTGGAGAGGCAAAGGCAGAAGGGGAAGGGGAAGATATGGAGGTAGAGAAAGTAGAGGAAGTAGGAGAAAGGGAAAGAAGCTAAAGAAAGAAAAAGCAAGAGTGAAGGGAGCAACCTGGCGCCAGTATGTCAGCAGGAAAACGCCAGCAGTTATCCCAAGACCAAGATGAAAATCTTCTTTGAGCATTGGGGGCACAAGATGAGAAGGCAGGAAAGTTATATAAGGAAACACTTACTACAGGAATTGATAAGCTGGTTCAGGCAATCACAAAAGCAAGTCAGCCAGCACAATCACCAGAATTGGAGGAAGGAAATAGATATAGAGAAAGTGCTGAGCAATGGAGAGAAGAAAGGCTTACTGAATATGAGAAAAAATTGAATGAGTTGATGGAAGCATAGAAGATTGTGCAACAAAAGTTAGATGATTCAGTAAGAGAGCATGCAGAGGCAGAAAAGCGCAGTGAAGAATGGCAAGAGAAAATGATGGAATTGCTTCAACTTTTAACTAAAAACCAAATATAAATATTGTTTGTACACTTACTCTCTATTTTATTTATTTTCTTTCTTAGTTTTCCTAAATTTTGTTTATATTATCTGCGCTTTTGACTTTGTTTATAATTGTTTATTCAGTTGTTTAAAAAATAATCTCTACTCAAAATGAAGATACTCAAAAATACTTGGAGGTCGACAGTCAAACTTCACACTAGTAGTTGAGGGCCAATAACAAGTATGTACATTTGCAAGGAGAATACAAACTGCATAATAGCTTCCCACAGGTGATAACCCAACCTTAAAGTTTAACTTATGCCCCAAAAATCTCCATTGCATAAGAGCTTTTACAAAGCCCCACTCCACACTCATTCGTTGTCGTGATATATGCTTATTAAATTGATGCTCAGCCGGAGTCATGTCGCGGTTTCGGAGATTACGGTATGCTCCAATGATTCCTGGTTCTAAAACGTAAGCCGGATCACGATAAACTACTGGTTGTTGTCCATTTGGTAATCGCATCATAGGCCATATATCTCTTCCAAATTGCGAAATAGTATACATACTCCAATCACTTAATGTACCCTCGTATGGACCTATAGAAATAATTTTTATTATCAATTAATATTACACAAATCCTAAATTTTTAAAATTAGAGATAGGAAATGAAAGTAAGAGAGAAAAATAAACAAAGAAGTAAACTAAATAAATAAATAATAATAAGGGAAGAAAATATAAATAAACAGCCTGCAAGGTGGATGATCAATCCATCTGGTGCCATAATTGCTTGAAATTTAATCGAATGGACTTTTTTGTAACCAGAGTAAAAGATTTTTTGATCCATAGTACTTGGCCAACAGATAGCTCGATAAGTGCCATCAATAAATCCATATATTCTATTGCCAGGGGTGTCGATTGCATCACGATAAGTCGGAAGCCATTCAGCAGTCAGGCGTTGACCATCCCAGTACAAAAACTCTCTCTGCTGCTCGTAGATATAAATTAAGGTTCCATTAAAAACAGTCTCAATCCATGAAATGCTATCACCAAAAACCTTTAAATTAACTATATATTAGCAATTAAATTTTACTATTACTACTTAAAGTAATTTATACAAAAATCAATAAAAATAGAGAACAAATAAGCATAAAGTACGAGTAAATAGAGATAAAAGTACAAGTAAAATTAAATTACAAAAGAAATAGTTATAAGAACAAGTATACATACATCGCAGCAACTCTTATAGCGATTAGGAAATGCCAATCAAAATAGAAGTACAGCTAAGCAGGTTTCGGGGGTTGCCTGACAGCGGTTTCCTAGGACTAAATTTTGTAGCTGAAATGCTTGTGCTAACTCCATGATTTGAGCTTTGGTAAATCGAAGAAATTCAAGATACCAGTTGTCACTCTTTGTTAGAAGATTAAACTGATGCTTGGTATAGAGAGGACGGCCATGATTAGGACGTGAAATGCATAAGCATTCATGCTGGATTTGGCAATGGAGTGGGTTCAAACGGATATGCTGAATTGTTATACATTTTTTCCGTAGTCACTGCTGCATAAGCAAAAAGGGATCAAGTAAAAACAAAGAAATAGCTGCAGTATAAACTGTTATTATTTTTTCTGACATATTGTGTGGTTGTGCTACAATCTTTTCTACATGTTTCAAGCATATTATCTCCCTATATACCTACCTACAACCCCGCTTTTTGATATTCAGCCCTCATCTCTTCTTTCTCCCATTGTTCTAGTGGCCTCTTGGCCAATATTTACATCTTGGCACTTGCCTCAACCCCCTGCTGCCCACAACCAGCCGTCAGGGGTACCAACTACCCCTACCTGAAATACTGCACCCATCTTCTTGGTATTTCACCTTTCCTCATTTATCACTGTTGCTGTGGTTACGGCGTTTCCTGCAGGGATTATCACATTTGCTGGATCCCTCTACTCGTAGAGAACCGGTACATGCAAACTCCCTCCCAAACCGGAATTCGGACTGGAACGCACTTACGCTGGGCTGTTAAAATTGTACGATAGTTCCGGTTCTAAACTTGAGTTCCCCTGGTAGCACCCGTGTCCGTAAATGTTGCTCAATTGCGGGTGCTGGACTCGCGCAGACACAGAGATTTATTGGTAGGCCAATCACGCGACAGAATACTCGAGCTCAATCCTCGCTCTCTAGTTTGCTAGTGTAATAGATAACTAAGATCGCTTCAGCGGACGACCTTGGCTTAGCCGCACCAGCTCGCTTTGTAATCCATTGCCTGTTTGGCTACCAAATATGGTAATGGTGACGCTGTTTAGACTAGTCCTGGGTGCCGTCATTTCTCAACGTCGGCGATGAGTCGAGTCTCGGTACCGGTATGATATATACATACCGTAAAATCCCGTATAATTGGCTAGCTCCGGAGCAGGGGTAAATCTCCGGAGCAAGGTTAAGCGAGGTCGTGCCGCATAGCCGAGTGATATCTTATGCTACTAAAATGAGAAATAACGCACATACTGTATCAAAATATGGTGGAAGCCTATAATGTTAAGAGATGTTAGCTATAAAGGCTCCAGTGCCTGAAAGATGTAGATAGAAATCAATAGCAAAGGATTGAAATTCATTACCAGATACTATCATGTCAGAAATCAATACTCCTAAGCATCGGTGAGAACCTCAGGTGAAGCAGATCCATGAGCAAATCCTAAATCAAAGCAGTACAAAGCCAATTATATGGCTGAAGTGAACCTATAGCTAAAAGCAGAAGCTGCATGTCCTTACTTTCCTCAAGCATCATCAGATAACAATTGAATCCAAAACACATACTGGACAATATCGCCATCCTACCCACTCCACAGCATCGTGGCTATTTCAAAGTTCTCAGCCAACTGTTAGCAACTGGGTTAGAAGTAAGAAAGAAAGAGCGAAGTAGGACAAAACTTACAGGTAAAGAAGAGAGAAGTACAAGGGGTTTCAAATGAGAATTTATGGTTCAAGTTGGAGGAGTGGCTATATCAAGCCTTTCTTCAACAGAGAAAAGAGGGCCAGACTATATGTCACAAATGGTTTTGAATCCGATCATAGTTTTCATTTTAATCAATCGATCCCACCATTGAGTTAGCTGAATTTTGATTCAGTAATAGTTGGTTTTGTAGATTTCTAGTACATAATCGAATCAGTCTTCAGAGTATCACAAAAAAAGCACAAAAGTTATCAATTGACTACCAGATATTAGTAGTTAATGGGCTTCAATTTAATACAAGAAACTTGCTCCCCCAGCTCTCTAGATTCTGGGAAGTCAGTCTTTCTCATTCTGTTGGTACAGTCCCTTGACAAAATTGTTTGTAAATATGCTTAGTCAGATGTTTCACATTTTTACAAACACTTTTGCCCAGGGACTGTAGATATGAATTGTCAGATATCTGCAATGTTAATGAAACTCCAATTTCTTTTGAGTATTTGGAAGGAAAGACCTATGAGTTGGAGGAAGAAAAAATAGTATAGGTAAAAGAAACACAATCAGGATAGGGTAAATAACAGGCTAGCCTAGTACTTTGTATATTTGCTGATAGTATCTTATACATACCTTTGATAATAATATTTCATAGTACCAGCTAACGTTTAGGAGCAGAAAATCTCAAATATTATTCTAGAGTCCTCATTGAGTTCAATCCTATAACATATATAAATAACAATTTATTCAAAATCTGTATTACAGAGCACCTTCTACCAGTTCTTGGTAGCCACTCAACACTTTTTGTGCTTGACCTTATAGGGTCTTATAAGACTCCTGCTATTCTCAATCTCTTCCACCAAAATGACACTACTTTCTTCCTAATTCCTGCTGGTTGTACTAGCTTGGCACAACCACATGACCTTTCAGTCAATAAACTATTCCAGGAAATAGTACAGGAGTCTACAGATCAATAGATTATGGACTTGAAATCTGTAGAGGAGTTCAAGTAGTGGAGTATTGGGGACCGGTGGATAGTTACTACGTTTTGCATTAGTGATACTTTTTATAAGTTTTATCAAGAGAAAGCTGGACTTATTAGCCACATATTCTACAATGTTGGACTCTCACTCACTATTAATGGGAGTGCAGATACAGAGCTAGATATTAAAGGGTTTATGGGACTTACAATAGGTAATTGGCAGGAGGACATGGATATCAATGCTCAGAATGGTAGAGAGGAGTGAGTTGATAGAGATGATGAGAATTTTGAATTTGTAAATAGTCTAGAATAAATCCTGAATGCAAATCTTACAACTCTGGAACTGACATTATAATGAGATCTGAAGAGCTCTAATTTTGATATAGTTGAGATAACCTGCTCTATTGGCAAGCATTCGCTTAGCCCAGCATAGAAGATTAGCCTGTGCTCTAGAGCTAGCCAATTATACAGGATTTTACAGTATACAGAGGTATAGTACCTAAGTTTTGTATATTTCACTAGCAGGGGGGGGTTTCAGCTAGCAAGGTTGAGGTGCAAATAAGGAATAGTAGCTTAGAGGTTTTCGAGCAATATTAAAAAATTGTCATTAGCATTGAACTTGTTGGATTTACTTCACTGCAAGATTAACAATAATGCCACTGTCAAACTATCTGTACTTAACTTGAGACCAGAGGCAGGATTGTCAACTCTTGCAATCTATCAGATGGAGATATTGTCAAATCAAAGAAAAGACTGGGTTTTCAAGAAGGCAAATCCAGTATGCCTGCACCTCTCTAGCCACTCCAACAAAGCAATCTGGATATCCCCCAGTGCTTACCCAAGTACAAATCAAGGACCTGATTGAATATGTCTATATGTCCTCTCGTAATAGGGGACTTTCCTATCAGCAGCTAGCTGAAGGTATGACATCTGACTTCTAACTTTGATTTATGCGCTGGGGCACCATGGCTCTGCAGGTTGAGGTTATTGATAAAGGCTAATTATGAGAGTAGAGTTGGATCACAGTGTAGGAAAAAAGGCCATTTGTGCAGTCTTAATAAGAAAGGGTTTTCACTGACAGATAGCGATGAGGAAATCTCCTATCACTAAAAGAAATCAAGTAATACAGCTGGAATGGACTCACACACATATCAACTGGACTCAGCAGCAGTGGTACTCAATCTTATGGACAGATGAGACTTGAATCATGGGAGGAAGGCACAGTAGAACATGGGTAACTAGAAGGGCTGGGGAAGAGTAGGACCCTACTTGTATAGTAGAAAAACACTAAAGAAAGTGGGGATAGATGTTTTGGGGTTGTTTTCATAGAGATATACAAGGGCCAGGAATCTTTTGGGAAAAGGATTGGGGTTCAATTAACTCTAAGAGCTACTATACATATACAGTACCTATTATTTATAGGTATATTAAATTATATCATTGCAATAGCATTAATTTAAAACTCATACAAGATGGAGCACCTGGGCATGCAGCTGGAGATACAAGGACTGAGCTTCAAGAAAGAGGAATTGAAGTCATTCACTGGCCTGCTTTCTCACCCAATCTAAATCCCCATTGAAAAAGTATAGCATACTATGAAGAATTATCTACAAGATAATTTTCCAGAAAATATGCCATATAATAGACTACGGGATGCAGTGAAGAAGGCTTGGGCAAATGTTGGACCGCATGAATTTAGGGAACTTGTAGATAGCATGCCGGCAAAATGTCAAGCAGTTATTGATGCAAATGGCCTTTTTACAAAATATTAGATAGAACTATACTTCAATTTACAAGTACAGACACAGCATCTCCGTAGATAGGGAATCTACTTTTAAGTTGCTCACTTTCCGAATTCAATTCTAGACTTTCCTCATATAGCAAGTACAGTACCAAGCCACTATACTCAATTCACTCCTCAACCCCTGTGAGCCGAGCACCCCTGCTAGCAAAATGTACAAAACTTAGGCGCTGTCTATATGTACTGGAAGACGGATCTCTTGGCTCAAAAAAATGTTTGATCTAATCTGAGGATCTGAGACATCTATATGTACTGGAAGACGGATCTCTTGGCTCAAAAAAATGTTTGATCTAATCTGAGGATCTGAGACATTTCCCTGTACTGGACAACGGTTGCCGTCCGCTGGACCACCCCATCCCGTTCCTCAACCCTTCAAAAATTGAGGAGAGG
>PYWC01000001.1:627600-644797 GCA_003182015.1 Tuber magnatum | reverse complement strand
CACACCCTGCCCCCGCCGTCCGCGACCACTAAGTCGTGAAAATTCCCCGAGCCGCTCCCGCCCCAGTCCCCGCAAGGGCATGGAGGGCCCACCAGCACCGTACCTCAGCTATACTCCCAGCATCGGGCGTAATTCCCGTTTCTACGACCTGACGGAAGAACAGAGAAATGAGCTCGGCGGTATTGAGTATCGCAGTTTGAAAACGCTAGCGTGGATCCTTATCGCCTATTATATTTTTATTCACGTTCTTGGTGTGATTGTGCTCGTGCCATATATTCTGCGGTCGCTGAAGTATGGGAAGATCGTGGACGACTTTGGGGTCAACAAGGTTTGGTGGGGGGTTTATACTGCTATGTCCTGCTTTGGCGATGTTGGCTTCACACTTACACCCGATTCTATGATTTCGTTTCAGAGGGCGGTGTTGGTGCTGATTGTTTGCGCATTCTTGATTGTTGCTGGGTTCGTTGCTACCCCCGTCCCTTCGAACAATTAAGCTTTGAGGCTAATCCGGGCAGGAATACGGGGTTCCCGCTATTGTTGAGGTTCACTATTTGGTGCCTTTTCAAGATGTGCCCAGAAAGATACCCGGATAAGCGCGATGTGAGTTTCCCAAGGGGGGACGCTGCAGGTATACTAACATGTCGACAGGAATTGAATTTCCTGCTGGATCACCCTCGGCGCTGCTTTACGCTGCTTTTCCCAAGTAGAGTAGGTCCCCATCACAAACAGTCACTGCAGCTATAACTTACCGCAACCAAACAGCCGACGTGGTGGCTCTTCTGGATCCTAATCGTAACCCACCCCCCCCTTCCTCAAATACCAAATTTTAACAGAATTCAGATCCTCAACGTCTCCGACGTAGTCCTCTTCATAGTGCTAGACCTCCAAACCCCTGTCATAGAATCTATCCCAGCTGGCTACAGAGTCTTAAACGCCTTCTTCCAAGCCGTCTCGACCCGCACTGCCGGCACCTCCTCCGTCCCGCTCGGTTCCCTGCATCCCGGCATTCAATGCAGCTACCTTATAATGATGTACATCTCCGTCCTCCCACTTGCGATCTCCATTCGTCGCACGAACGTGTACGAGGAGCATTCATTAGGGATCTACATCCCTCCCGGCGAAGCCACGGAAGCGCAGGAGGGGAAGGGGAAGGGGGATGAAGGGAGTTATATCAAGGCGCATATACGCAAGCAATTGGAGTTTGACCTCTGGTATGTGTTCTTGGGCCTGTTCTTGATATGTATTGCAGAGGGGAGAAGGATTGAGGATGCGAATGATTACGTATGATTCCCAAGTCCCATTTCTGGTTTTAGTTTAACATGAGTGTAGGCATTCACCGCATTCAGCGTATTTTTCGAGGTCGTTAGTGCTTAGTAACTCCCCCTATCACTCCTTTTTTTCTTCTTCCTTCATCGTGCTAACAACACCAGCGGAACCGTTGGCCTATCACTTGGCTACCCCGGCCTCAACACCTCCCTCTCCGGAACCTTCACCACATTCAGTAAACTCGTGATCGTGGCAATGGAAATCCGCGGCCGGCACAGAGGTCTTCCGTACGATGTCGATCGTGCAGTGTTATTGCCTAGCGTGACAACCCCAGATTCGATGTTCGCACCAGATGGGACTAGGTTGCAGAGGGTGAGGAGCAAAGAGACTAGGAAGGATGAGGAAATTTAGTGTGGGGGTATTGTAGGTAGGTAGGGCTATTGATTGGTGGGTGGGTTTATATGCTGTGATATGTCTTTGGACGGTGGAATGAGATAGGGTGGAATGGGGGTGTGGATTGCATAGCTTGCTGCTGCGTTTCGGGTGGGGGGGGGAAGAGAAATATCTGATCAATTTTTATGACGTTATGGAGCCGGGTGTCTCGGTATCTGAAGGAGAGAAGGGAGGGGGGATGTTCTTCTGCAGATCGCATTACAAGTACTGTCTACATATCCACGGTACATAGCCTGGTACAAATATCTTGCCATTAAGAACTGCCATAGACAACTTACCTAAATTCGAACCATAAAGCCAGAACAAACACTACCCACCAGGGTCTTGGGGCTACTGGTGATGGATACGAGTAGATGGATATCATAAATTAGCTGATGGACTACACCCGACCACGCCATACCAAAAAAAAAACCCCCACGGTAATCCCAGTGCCCGCAATGGGGCAGTCCGTCCGTTCCGAGGCCAGTCGAGAACAAATGACCTCTTGTCTTCCTATCCCATCCCCCGGACAATTTCCCTGACAGCTCAGAAGGATTGACGCCGGGCCCGGCCGTTCCCCCACTATATCCTCAGTAATACCTCAGTTTTTTCCCTTTTTTCCACACAATATCGAAACAGTAGTATTTCCTTTTTGTCACCGACGCTGTAGTACCGAAATGCAGCATCCGAAACACCATCACCCGCTAGCGAAGGATACAACCATCTTCGGGACAGCAGACGGTCGCACCGGATGGTACATTATCGCACGGGAGACGCAGATTATTTAGTGGGACTTGGTGCCGATGCGCGGTCGCTGCGTTCCGGACCGGTCAGCGGCGAGAGCGGAACAAACAAAACACTGTTTCTTTCGGGTCATGGACAAAGCGTCTGTGGGATCTGGGATCCGCAGATTTGGAATTGGGAAGCGATACGCGAGAGAAAGGCTTCTGCTCTGTATGGTAATGATAATGATAACATCACATCAATCCTCTGAGGGTTTGTGCTATATTGGAGTAAATAACACACTTGGTAACCCGTTGTGTGAATATTGTTGTGGGAATAGAAAGGGTATATCAGAAAGTGAGAATAGCCTAACTTGGTTGTGAACTGGGCCATCGGAATTCTATCAAATTGGTTTATAGCGCCGTGACTAGAGGAGGCCGCCGAACGGGGGAATCAAAATATCCTTGGGATCTATCTCCGTCTCCGCTGCTGGCAGTAGTGGAAGGACGATATGATGTTGCGGATGATCCCAGAAGTGATAGGAGTACGGTGGATCGTTCGGGAGCGATGTGGATTGTTCCGGAAGTTTAGTGGTCCATGGAGAAGTTTCTCCGGACATGCCCCCCCTCTGTTATCACGGGAGTGTGCGGAGGGATGGGGACTTGTATGGAGGAAGGAAGATATGCGTGGAGACCCTGTGGAAGGATAGGAAGGCCTTGATTCTGTTCTACACATCCATCTGTCTTTACCATTGGCTCAGAGGGAGAGGGAGACGAAGACAATGAAGTTTCTGACCATATCATACCTTTCTCTCTCTCTCTCTCTCACCCNCAGAGTTATTCTGCCTACAATACCGCTGCGCTATTCGCCAGTCGCCCCGCTGCTACACCTCTCCCTCCGTGACATTCACCTTCCAATAATTTTTAGTTCTAGGTTGTATCCATCTTCATCTGAGTATACACCTTCCCCGCCCTGAGCCCCCTCTCTTCAATCTTCCTATTTAACGAGTAATTCACTCACACTCACTCATAGCTTGAGGCAATCCCCTAACGCACAGTCGGAATGAAAAGGTTATGCTCCCCAACTGTAGCCCATAATCCCCTGTAGTCCAGTCCCAATCTACACTTACCGTCCACCAGATATCATACCCCCACTTTCAAGAATGTCCCAAAGGTTGTCGGGCCCGCGGTGATAACAACCGTCTCTGATCTCGAAGGTGAAATCGGGAATATCATACCCCTCCCCGTCCCGTCCCGTCCGTACCCCGGTCGCTATGGGACTCCGGAACCATTGAGAGCGCCGGGGGGGGGGAGCCTCTATTATCGTACGTCTCTGAGTAAACACATGCCTTAAACAACCACTTACACACAGATCTCTCCCCTCTCTCCCACTCTGTCCCTACCATCATGCTCAGTCACTCTCCCATTGCACTACTCATCATACCACATCATGTATCGCCCATATATCGCAGGATTAGATATCGCACACCGGCCCGCACGTACATTCTTCAGGTCCTGCGGGCGTTAGTTCCCGGTATGGTGTCGTGGCGCGGTATAATATGATAGTAGCGGTAGAGGGGTTTGTAGTGGAGAGTGTGGTGTAAGCGACGGTGGGAGATTCGTTAGATTTATCGTGCGTAGGGTATGGTTTGTGGCCAGTGTATGTACGGCTGGTGCCTGGTTTGTTTATTTATTCTCATGGAATGGTGAGGTATGAACTAGCTAGTGTGGCTTTAAGGAAGGAGGTGAACCCGCAGATACTCCGTCAATGTTGTCGAGAGGATCTTCTCCGGTCGGGCTGTTGTTAGAACCCCCGGGGAGTAGATTACTCGTAATGGGGTGTCCCATAATTGGGTAAAATTTTGGCTAGCTGTTATATCCCGGTCGTGGAGTGAGTTTTTTTTCCTCGTCTTGGATGCGGTTAAGGTGTGTTTTACGGCTTCTTTTAGTAGGTGGGATTCCTCGGTGTTTTATTCGTCTAGTGTTGGTTCGTTGATAACATTCTACTTTTTTGACTGGTTCTTCGCTATGACTTTAGTAAGTTCCTATTATTGGTATGATAGTACTATTTGTAAAATCAAATCTTGATTCCTGAATAAAAAACAATTACAGAACGCCAATTAAGATCTTCTCCAATGAAAATATTCCCTGTGCACAAACTATCCCAGAGAATGCACCCGGGCGAAACCTTGTGTCAGAGTTGTGTCGGAAGGCAGTCATGATGAATTCGAGAAAGCCCATCCGGGGTTGATTCTCAGGGGAATATCGTCCTCCCATTCGGGAAATTATTGGAATTGGGATTTTACAGTAGACTATTCTCACCCATCCCTTTTCCTCAAATTTTGTTTTCCTTTCGTATTAAGAATTTATTTATTCTTTTCTTTTTCTTTCTACAGGTAACTTTCTAGCTGTCAAATTTTTTTCTTCAAATTTTATCACTCTGTTATCTTGTTTCCGGCTCGTATTATGACAGCTGAGATAGGCTTCGAGTTACTTGCTATCATACTAGGACTGGAGGAGCACTTGTTACTGTTCGCTTACTCGTATCATAACGGGAAGGTTCACCCGATATTCAGAGGAGCAGGGAGGGTTATGATAGTTGCGATAGTAATTACCTGCAATAAAGAAAAAATAATTGATTGGTCGGACTTGAGTACAAGTACTATATACGCTGGGGAAGGACTGTGAAGGAGTCACAACACCGCTGGAGGAATTGCGCTGACTCGGTTGGGACATAACTTAACACTCTAGCGACTGCACAGTGCTGTGTGAAGAGGCCTCAAAGGGTTATAATCCGAAAGGGAAATTGAATTCCTGCTCCTGACCGTTGGATTGCCTATCGCGCATGCGGTTAGGAGAAATGCCGTTGGGCCTGTGGCTTACTCGAGTATAGGTGTGCCGTGGTTAGGCTTACGGTTGTGGTTTGTTGCTCTTGCACCCTATTCCGACAAGCACAGGGTATGGGTTTCTGGTCCGGCCGATACCCGTTTCCATAAAGCACAATGATACCGGTATCCGGTTTATGCAGGTTGGCGTAGGCTATTTGGTTCATCCTCCATGCTCGTCGGCTTACGGCATGGGGAATTGATTTTATGGTTTCTATCGTTCCGGGATAATTTATGGTCATGGAGGCTCATGGAGGATGATGGTGTTTTTTCCGGGAGCGTTTTCCGTTAGAGCTCGTCGAGTTTTATTCGACTTCCGGAGTTGTTGTTAGCTATACCGAGACAAATATCTCCCGGTCTCTCCTTAGCCAGCATCTCTATCGATCCTTCAGTTCACCACCCTTCCACGCCCAGCTGTGCTTAGAGCTTGTTGTGATTGCACTTTCACTGCTTTATCTTTTAGTGCTTTTCCCCAGGTTTCATTACTGACGCCTTCTCGCTCTAAGCATTGTGGGTTCTAAACTTGTGATACTGTTTCTTATAGTAAACTCCTCAGACAGGCTCTTGCACAAGTTCCAGCGGAAACCTGATCTTCGCTGCTATTATTATGGGCCTGGGAGCGTCCTGTGCCCTATATCGGCAGTAATTGTTCGTACCCGGGGAGTTTTTTTTTCCCCCCGAGAAAACGCGGTCTCATAAATCTACAAGGCCATCAATTCTAAGGGGGTGGTTATAAAGTTAATGGCTATGCCACAGACCGACTTAACCACCTTTCCACTAGCTGAGAGCTTCTATAACTTTTAGAATTCGGATATGTCATTCAAAATCAATAGAGGTAAAAAACTTTTCCTCCCATCCTTGTTGTCTCTTTTCATTCTCCTACCAGCCGATTGAGAACCTCATCCTCGGGTGGATGGCAAAAGGCCGGATTCTCCCGCCTCACAGCAGGTCCGATTGGTGCTATGGTACGGCCCTATTGAGAGAAGTTAAGATCTTCAATCACACAGTTCCTGTGGAGTAGGATTTCTAGATTCACTTGCCCTACCCAATAGATTGTGCAATGATATCTCGATGCGAGGAGAGATTCAACTCCTGGGCCCCTGTCAATTGATAAGGGAGTTTATTGGTGCTTGACATCCTCACCAATGGGTCGGGTAGGCATTTCACGCAATATTACAAAGAGAGCAAATACTTGTCCTGCCAGCAGGTGAATTTGGATCCTCTTTTTGCCACAGCTCAAGGAAAATGTTCTATATTGTTAAATATTGAATGTATAACAAGAGCAGATACATCCTCAACCGGAAAGAAATTACAGACATTCATCCCCAACCAGTAATGACAAGACCCCTTTGTCCTCAGAGGGGTAATCACAGCTAGAATGTCAATGATGAAAAAAGGTAAGTTTGGAGGGAGGAAGACAGCGCTAGAAGCATCTACCGTATTCTTCGAAAGATACACTGTTCCTCACAATAGGAGATAGTTTGTTCATAAAACATCACTCATCAAGGCTATCTGATTAAAGTAATTGAGGTAACGAAAACCCCCATTATTGGGTGTGTGAGGCGCTTGGGTTAATCCCACCAGACCCTCCGAAGCTTCCACTAGTCGTTTATATTCTTTTTATTCTAGATATTCTCTATCCTCATTCGCTCCTAGACCCCTCATCCACCAGGTACTCTCATTCGGGGCTTCCCCGATATGTGCATATACACAGGGAAATGCCCACTAAAAACACGGGCACTCTTGCTTTACACTTCGCACCGGACTCCCCTCCGCACAAAACACCCCTGCCCAGTGATAGTTAGAAGCTTTAACCGTATAGTATCTCTACTGTGCTACTCAACCCACGCCTCCAAGACCCTTGGGTCATTGTAAATATTACAGCAGCAATGGCACATATATGGAGAAATTAGCGAAACCATACGATCCCCATGGACTTCGCCTATATGGAAGGGGCATCACGTAATGTGCTATTGTGATTGCAAAAATATGTTACACATCCTTGGGCTACACTCGTCATCATACAACAGTATACAAGTGTGTTTGTGTTCTAGGCAAGACATTTACATATAAATACCCCCACTTTCTAACTTCGCACTACCCACACCCCCACCAAAAACACAGTCAACTGCCAATCACTATGCTCACAGAGTATCACTCGACAAATACACCAGCCATTCCTGAAGCAATCCTACCTGCATCCGCAGTGGGTCCACAACCAACCCTTAAATTCCCACAAACGCACCTGTAGGTTCCGTCACAGTGTCTCCCTTGCCCTCAAAGCACCGCCACTAATACCTGAACTCCTTTCATGACCCCACGGCTCCACCGGCGAGGTGCAACCCCCGTCCCTCCCGCGGGGCAATCGCCATGCACAGAATTTTGGACCAGAATTACGGTAGCCGACCTTTTCGCCGCCTCTCCCCACCTTGAAAATCATGCGCGAGGGAGGAGACACCAGATCCCGTCGGAAATAACCCTACGATCCTGGATCGGGTAATTGCTTTTTCGTGGGCTTGGCTTCTCGATTTTGAGCACCAATTGCTTTGACGCAAGAATAATACATCGGTTTGGGGGCAGGACGTTTGCCAAGTGACTCAGCGTTTGATGGGGAAGGTCTCAGGATGCCGGTTAATGCTTCCTAGGTTGTATATACTTCGCGAAGAGATTCAATTGATTGAGAGCTGTTTGTTTGTGGTACCCCCGTGAGTTTGACCATCATCAGGGGTAGGTTCGGCACCAGCCGATAGTCAGGAGGACAGCGAAGCTTAATGATCCTCCGATTGCCCAACCAGAGACAAGTTCAGGCTGGGTCCAGCGGCGATGTTGAGGTCGAAATAAAGTAAACCATCGGAACTTCCCGTCTTGGCAGGACAGACGGGCCCTGATTAGTCAATAGCCATTCAGAAGGAGTGCAGTTCCCACGAGAGTCAAGTTAGACTCTTGGCCAGACTGAATCGCTGATTAAGAAGTACGAACTGTGGGAAATGCTCCTGATTCGCGCAAAAAATTGAACGCCGTAAGGCATGAGGAACTACCATGGAGCAACGCACATGTCAGCAACGATTTCCTGTCGAAGAAAAAACCCCACGGCTGGCTCCGGGCGTGGAAGTCATCCCCGGCCACCTCATCGATTAGGATTCCAGCGCCGAACTACTCACAAGCCGAAATATCCTTATCCCCGGCTCTAGAGGGAGCCCTCCAGAGGAACGAAGAATAGAAGTATGAGAAGGGCAACGATCGTAGAGGAGCGCCAGAAGAGCTGGAGGAGCGATGAATGACGCAGGTGTCGGCCCCCCCGTCCACCCATTCATCGCGACTTCAAAAGCACCGTAGGGCCTCTTCCTGGTGAGAGCAGAAACCTCCGGGGTATTCCCGGAAGATTGCTGGGAGCTACGCACTCCCATCAATTCTTCTTAGGTAAGTGGTTATCTACTTGCAGTCAGCGAGTATTAATCTTCCGTTCCTGTATGTAAAAAATACCCTAAGTGGAACGTTCAAGCTGCGTGTGTGCACAGATACTGTGCCTGGTACGAAGGTTTGATCGGCCCAGTGGTTTAGCCGTTGTTGTCCGGAAAGAAGAGGACTTAGAGAAGATCTCCATCCTCTGTCCGCTAAACACTGCCTAGGAGATGGGGACGAGATAGCCCCCTACGGATGCCAAATCCGGTTATTCGGGCCACCTTTCCAATTTGTGGCAGTCCCAGACCCCGACAATCGAGTCCGCAGCAGCGGGAAGGCTTCCTCTGGCTGGCTACCAGCGAAATCTTGTCTGGGCGCGCTCTTAGAGGGCGTTGGAGTCTGTCTGCCTGACGACACGCCCCGCGACACAACAGCCCTACACAGAACCGACTTCGTGGACATCCCAAATTGCTTCGAAAACTCAAGCAGTAAGCCTGGCAGTCCGGTTGGCGGCCTCCCCGAGCCTGGAAGGCTTACAAGTATCGTCCTCGAGTGATTAAGCGTGATCCAAAGCTGTCGCATTAACGAGCGAAAAACAAGCTGGACGGTATATCGGGATGAGCGAAACAGTATCGAGCAACATGCATAGAGGATGCTTTTAGTCGGAATCCTACACTCCAATAACTGATGGAGTACTGAGGGTATTACGTGGGAAACCTCATTGGAGGGCCTTTGGTGTTACGAAAAGAAATGGGACTGACGGCACGGGCTATGTAAGCCTCCTCCCAATCACCTAGACACCGATGATGCCCACGGTAATGTGATGACGGTAGATAATGAGACCTTTCGCAATCAAGGCCGTCGGAAGCCCTCCGCTTTCCATCTGTCAATAATCAGAGCCTAGCATATTTTTAGCCCCTTCCCCCAGATAGAAATCTCTTTGANATTCCAAAAAGAACCCCCCCTTTCGTAGATGATTGGATTGGACTGTATGGGGGGGTTTTAATTATTCCATCGTAGCTTTTTGCTCTTTCATGAAACTTCACGTTTTCAGACCTTTTTCCTCCCTCTTGCTCTTGATTTACAGACATCTTACTTTGGTTTCTTCCTTTCCCCCATTCCCCCTTCGCCTCCTCCCATCTCAGCAACTCAATACCCCTCATTTCACCTATCACCATTCAATTAACTTGTCTGTACAAGTACTAGTACAGTTAGCTACGGTATGCAGACACCAACCCGCCCGAACCCTACCATCCCTGACATTTCCAATAGAAAACGAGCTTTTTTTCGTTAATGGTTGCTCGCCAAAAGTTACCCCCCTCCGGAGCCCTACAAGAGCGCCGCTGGAAAAAGCAGGTCCAAGACAACAATAGGACTGGGCCAAGTGCAAACTCCTTGCATCAAAGAGAGCGTTAAACTGACCTGGAACACCTCACAAGATGGTCCACGTTGTACAGAAGGGTGGCCATGAAGCGCCGATCCCCCCCCGTGTCAATGGCTTGTCCGCACATATTCTTGGTCAGGATCATCGATTTCTTTTTAACTGCAAGAAGGGCCTTTTCAGCCTTTCCTCTCGACCCTGGGAACAGGGACAGTTTAGTGAGGTGGTGATAGTTGGCAATCGTTACCCTGGGTAACTTAGTTCCCAGACACCATGCCCTTACCCGTGATTGGTTGTACTAAATTCCTTCACTCCATCCTGTGCGGATTGAGACGAATATAGTTCACTATAGCTGAATTGGGGGGGGGGGGATGAAGAGAGCGGCAAAAAAAAGTGGTTATTAGAAGAACTTCAAAATTATCAACAGAATTACCCCCATCCACCGGAGAGAGATCAAGAGTTAAGTTACACAATCCCAGCAGTATGTCACACGAGAGAACGCAATCTCTTGGGCTACGGATACGGTTATTGCACAGCCACCTTTCACTGTTTCCAGAAAACTGCTCCCCTGCCTACGCGGTTACGTTTGAGTGCTTCGCATTTATTTGACAGAGAATCATTCGATCCCCCGATACAAAGCTCTTGGCAAAACAAACGCGGAACTGCTAGGCGTACTCGAGTAGGTTTCGCTACTTCGGAAGCCGGGCACCGTTTCAGCGAACTCAGCACCGTTTCTCGCACGGGAAAGCTGAGTGCAGAAAAAAAACAGCCTATTTTATTTGCATTTGGTGAGTAGAGTCAATTTGTTTTTTTCTCTATACTTTAATTCCCGCCCAAATTGTCTTTTTTTTTTTTTTTTTTTTTGAAAAAAATAAATAAATCCCGAATCCAATATTGCTTCTTCAGTCGGAGACATTCTACCCTCTCAAAGTGGTTCAGTTGGTTGGGTGCGGAATGACGTTTCGGAGGAACCTATCCATAATAAGGATGATGCTCCATGACTCACCTGCGAGATGAAAGAATTTGAACATTCTCCGTACGGTGCAAGTACAGTACCAAGATAGCCAGAGTGGAGGGGTTGGTCGCACGATTGAAGCTAAGGGAGCTAACCACTCAACTCTGGGCGCTTTTTCATTTCCCCGCTGTTCTCAATCCCGCTGTCTCCCTCTTTACGAGTACTCGAGTACCTCTCTCACCACGCCCGTCACTAAATGTAGGATAGAACCCAAGCCTAACCTCATGAGGTGCGGAGGTGGTTACATCGATGGGCAAGAGAAGCGCTTCGATTGCCGCGCTGATATCTTTTTAGAATTCAGCAACACCACCAAGCATGCATGTAGAATGGGTATGCATCAGGACGATGGAGGGGCCGTTTGAAATTTTGGGTAACCAATGTCTACTGCCAGGCACAACGAAAGGCAAATTATTGTCCTGCACTGTTCTTTTAATTCCCCTTGATATTGCAGGAAAAACATTGGGGTAAAGCAAATGACCAGTCGATAAGAGACCCACCTAACCATGATAATCCTTTCCCCTCCTTCCCTGCCCATTTCCCCATTTCCCAATCCTTTCCTCCCCTCACCCACCAACCCGGTAGTTGAGGCGAAGCAACAAAAAAAAAAAAAAAAGGGAAGGGAAGGGAAGCGAAATAAACTAAATTATCTGGGCGCAAGGGGTGCGTAAAGTGCACGAAGTGTCAACCACCGGCGCGTTGTCGTTTGGTTAAACTAATCCCACACCCTTCAAGTTACCAAAATGTTCAATTAGGTTACTTTCAGACTCGAGTACCGTGTGAACCCTCCCTGGTACCACGTTCCGGGGCATTTGGGAATCCGGGAAGCCCAGCACAACCCTTCCTTCTTTTACCCAAACAATTTCACTGCACACACTTTGGAAAAGAACCTTGCTTGATGCTTACTGACTTCGCCAAACTGTGCCCCAAGCGGCAAAGCCTGCCTGCCTTCTCCCACTAGCAAAATAATTTCAAAGCCCCGAAGGGCTGTGACATTCAGATTTTCCCCCCTCCGGTTGGTTTGCGAAAGATGCTCATTGTGCAATAGAAAGTGCCAGATCAAGAACTCATCATCAAAAGAGGCTTGCTTTCGTCCCGGTAGAGTAGATCCTCGTCGGTCGCTACTCCGACGTCAGGATAGGCCGAACTATTTGTATCCTAAGCAAGCACATTTGAGTCGCTTCAGGGGAGACGTGGGTAGGAAAGACACAAGAACCAAGGGGAGCAAAAAAAAAAAAAAGTTTAGGGTTCAGCCTGCCAGCCAGCAGCGAAGAAAAAAGGTTGGCCCGAGTTCAGTTGTTTTGGCAGCCGACCCCATCCTAAAGTGACATTTTCATAATCCCTTTGAACCCCCGAACTGAACTCTTTGATGAAAGGGAAAACCGGAAGACGATATTTCAAAACGGGTTAGGTTATTGATGTACAGTTAGGATAAGTCCAAATCGGTCAAGTCCGAGTCCTGGAATCACCGCCCATAGACACTTACACCCCCCACCCCCCCCCAAATCAATCCATCCAGCATCCGACCCAATTACTGTACCACCCTATCACCATTCAATTAACTTGTCTGTACAAGTACTAGTACAGTTAGCTACGGTATGCAGACACCAACCCGCCCGAACCCTACCATCCCTTACTCTTATGAGACCGTCCAAGGTTCTAATTCGTCCTTCTGCACCTTTTTTCTCGTGACTCCTTCCCTCAGTGAACCCCCCATCGATATAATAGGACTGGTGCCCCTCTCCCGTTGCCTACCGAACTCTGAGATTCATAGAACACACACACACGCACACCCCCCTACCCAAACGGTTATCTGATTGTCTTCGAGAGACTTTCACTCACTACACCACAGACCGAACCAAGTGAGAGGCAAACCAACTTAAACAGCAACCACCTCCAACGGAAGAAGAAAAAAATCACAAATTGTCATCACTCTTTCTATAAAGCCTGTATAAGAGGAAGGAGAGAGAAATATTAAACAGAAAACAAGAAGCTGTTTACTTGGCCCAAAATGTCGTTCTGCAGCTCACCAGCATCGCAAAGGTCCTCCTTCTCAAGCACATATTCAATAGACTGCACATCACCAAACACCGCAGTCACTACGCCCAGCAGCAGTGGGGCAACCTCACCAAAGCTCGGGCAATCCTACACATACACGCAATCCCCATCACCAGATGCGCTCGACTTCAGCTACCCATACAATCCCACCTCACCCATCCCAATGAACGAGTACCCCCCCTCCTCCGCCTCGCCATCATACGCGTACAGCTGCAGTAACCAGATCCCGAGTCCTTCGCCATTCACATATAATACCACCCCCCCACCGTTGTCCGCTTCTCCGAGCAGCTACGGATACCCGGGATACAGCAGCTACATGCCGGAATCCCCACTATTGCTGCCTTCATCTTATGTCCATCATCTGCGGAGTTCCACACCGCTGCCTCCCATGGACAGTACTGGTAGTGGTAGCATGGGTGGCTGTGGCGATATTGCTGCCGCTGCTGCACCGAGAAAGTATTCCGGATACCCGCCTGCTTCAGCGTTTTATGGCCCGATGCCGAATTCGCCTGCACGCTCGGCATCGTCATCTTCGTCCTCATCGTCGAGGTACCGGAGAAAGCACTCGGAGCCGATAAACCCTGAGGAGTACAAGTCCGAATCGTGGTATACAGCAGACGGAACGAAAGTGGAATATTCAGCTATGCATTTGCAATGCGCAACTATGTGAGGAGATGGGAAAAAAAATATCCGAAACTCCCCGGATTCTTCTCTTGTATTCACGCCACTCTCCATATTCTTTCTGTCGATTTTTTTTTTTTGATTTCCTTTTTATACTTTCTTTTTCTTTTTCTAAGGGACCTCTCACCGGCTCTGGAAGGACGAGCGTGAAGGAATTTGATGATTTATGGATTCATGCATCGCCCGGAGGACGACAAGAGGGATGGCGAGCTAGCGAAAGGAGTGGGTGGGAGTGGTCATGGTTTTTTCTTACACTGTTGCACAGAATGGCCGCGGACCCTTTTCATCACTCTATTTGCTACGATACCTACGGCATCCCCCCCTTCATATCGTTATGCTACATATCGTTTCGATACACCGGATAAAACATCATCCTACGCACGCAAGACGCTAACACTTTGCTTCGAACGTACGAACCAACGGGTCTTTACTTGCTTACTCATTCAAGTTAAAGGGCGTAGGCGGCGGCAATGGAAAGGATAAGAGAAGGCTTGTTTCTCCTGGGGAGGGATTAGGGTTTCTAGAACCTCCGCGGAGGCGAGGGAGATTTGGCAGGTTGGAAAGCCTTGCCTAACGGAGGTAGAAGGATTAGGTCGGGTTGGGGTTTGGAAGTGATGGTGAAGTGCAGGATTGGGAACGGGAAGAAAAGAAAGAAAAACACCACGAGAGACGGATGGACGAGAGGATAGAAGGTCAGAGGATGACACAGCCCCACGAGTTACCCTCCATGTGCACTCAAAAGCACAGCATTACCCCCAACTCTCTCTGGCTATTGCTTTGTTACACGGGCCCCCGCTACAGCATCCGGTTCAGGGGGTACGGTCAATAGTTATCCACTCCTACCCCAGTCGTTCGAGCCTGCAGTCCAGCAACGAACGAGCCAAGCAACAGGCAAAAGGCCTCGAAAACCTTACTGACTTGGAGCGGAGCCCACTCCCATCCATCCAACGTTATGGTACCACCACCAAGCAACTTCCTTGCTGGAACTGGCCATAGCGGGCTGATTTCGTCAAAAAAAAAAAAATCAAAAAAAGAACTCTAATACAAGAGGGTTAATCCTCTCTCTTTCCCTCTTCTTGTGCTTCCCGCCGTTTCATCACGGGGAAACAGTCATTTGGGCCACGGAGTCGCCGATGGTCTAACCGCTTTTGTATAAATCGACGAATAGCAAAGCAACCAGTCCAGCCTAGCGAAAAAGGGAAAGGAACTATTTTTATCAACAACAACCTTCTTCCGCTTCTTATCACTTTTTTTTTTTTCTTTTCTTCTTCTTTTCTTCTTCTTTTCTTTTTGGAGAATTTTNGTTATAATGATGATAATATCATCGTCATCTCCACCATCTCCATCCATCCATCCACCCTTCCTTCCTTCCTTCCTCCCTTCCTGCCCCGTCGATCGCTCCGTCAACTCATCTCCAGCACCGCATCACTTGGCGTTGCGCATACAGTACTGTCCCTCCCAGTTACCGTACCGTACCGCACCGCACGACCTACGATACTGTACATTTTTTTTTTTTCCTTCCACTTCCCCCCCACACCACGATGCATCCACCGGCACAATAATTATACCGCCCTCGCCAATCGACCGATCAACCGACCACTTTCCACCGTGGAATTGGAAAAAAAACCTAAAGAAAAGAAACACGGACCATCTGCCTACATACCTACGTACGTGCCCACCATGGCAGTATACGTATGACTGCTTCTTCTTCTTCTTCTTCTCATCTCCAAGTATGCATGGAACCTTCCCTCAACTACTGCTACATACGTCAACTCAAACCCTTTTTTCTTTTCTTTTCTTTTTCTTTTTTTCTTTTTCTCACCTCCCAGTTGGGGTGTCAATATTTTTGTGGCTCCCGCTCCAGATATCGTCACGAGACATCACTCGAAGCTTAATAGCTTATTATTATTGTTATTATTATTGTTCGCATGGGAATTCTTGACCGAATTGGGAAAGCATGCGGACGGAGATGATGGAGATGAGGGTGGGGCGAATTCGGTCGTCGCAGCCGTTCCCCTTAGTACGCTTACCGGTAGGGGTTTTTTTTCTCTTTCAACTTTCTGGCTTGGTACAGGTATAGCACGCACGGCAGGAGTACAGTACTCGAGTACAGTACTCGAGTACAGTACTGTATGGACTAGCACTTGTAGAGTAGAGCACAGTATCATATCATATCATGCCTACCCCACAGGTTTTCTATCACTATCGTGTTAAGGGTTTAGGTTGCTTTTGGGGGCGTTCGGTGGGTCTCTGTTACTGTTACTTACAGTATTATTCTTTTATAAAAATTGGGTATTCCTTTTCCGTGTAGAACCTGTGTGACTATTTATTCTATTTATTTGTCGAGATGCCTTCCGGTGTTGTCTTATAGTACCAAGGGGGGAAGGAAGGGGGAGAAGGGGGGGGTTGATTAAAAAAGGAATCGATAGAAGAAGAAAAAAGCATAATATACTATTTGTATTGATTCCGTTTGATTGATTTCGTTTGACAAAAATGGATGGGTGGATGGGAAATGGTGGTGGACCCACGATATAACCCCACCCTCGATCAGATTGGGACAGGCTAATCCAGTGAGAGTTTATTTACAGCATGATACATCAAAAAGGCTAGCAACATATCTCATCACGTGCTCGGGATATCAGAGAGAGGGGGGGGAAACGCTCGACCGTGAAGATGCTGGTGAACCCAAAAGACGGTCTTGCCAAAGTCCTCAAGTTATGCAAAACCGAGACCATTCATCGTAGCAAAATTTATACCCCACCATCACCCAATTCCCCACCTCCATCCGAAAGGGGAGAAAGGAAAAGAAAAGAAAAAACAATTATTGACCTTTAAGGTGAGCCGCACGGGGTTGTTGTTTTTTTTTTTTTTTTTTTTTTTTGCCCGGTCTCGTTATTGTAATGGGATTTACACTTTTGGGTAATGATATGTTACCTCAAGTTGCACCGGATAGTCTAGCGGTCGGTCTCGACCTCGACGGGGTAAGTGGAGATCCGAAAGAGCGTAGGATTGGTACTGTTCTATACAGTATCACACCGTAGGCAACTCACCTGAAGAAGATGAGATGAGATCCTCCGGATGGAGGGAGGGAGGGCGGGCACTGGAGCAGGGATGAGAAGTTCTACAATCTTACCAAAAGAAAAAATACAGAAATCTCCCACTTTCTATGCCCCGCCGGCCAATCCTATCAGATAATATCATACCTTGGTTTTACTCCATCATACCCGGAGAGCACCATACAAGATACAATTCGCTCCCACCCACCCCTCCTCTTCCTCCCCCCGCTCCAAAATTCACTCGACAGTGACTCAATTCAATTTCCCACGTCCGGTCTCGCCTATCCATCATACTCTATAGA
>PYWC01000001.1:589791-610205 GCA_003182015.1 Tuber magnatum | reverse complement strand
CTAGAGCACGGACTCTACTGAGGGTGGGCGGGCGGTATTTGGCATTTCTCGAAAAAGGGGGGGGCGTTTCGTCCGTGATTTCCTGTTTTATGGTGGTTTGAGCTTTCCGAGGTGTGGGTCCTCCTTCCGGGGTGGTGATAAAGAGGGTCTCGGGCATTTGTGCTCACTCGTTTGGTCTGGCTGTGGCTGGTTTTTTTGTAGCGCGTGGATGATATGCGGACTCTTGAACTTTGGTGCATACTTGAGGTGTAGAGTGCGCCCTCCCTGCATATTCTTTTGTGGGAGGAGAGAAGGGAGGGAATGATGATGTAATTCCGAAGAGGTCGGAAGGCAATCGCAGGGGGCACCGTAGGTGGAAAAGCCAAGATCGCTTCACAACCCACCCCACGCATCATTTCCCACTCTGAGATTTGCGATTCCCCTCTATTACGCCTGTAGATTATCGGGAATGGGTTTGACTGAAGCCCTCCTCTCCCTTCAATGCCTTACCATTTCGGCCATCAGATATCTCAGCGCCATCGCCCGGCCATTGGAAAAAAACAAAAAAAGTAGGGAAAGAAGAAGCAATGGTACAACGGTTACGCGGCTAGATCAACAGAGGAAGCTTTTTGATCACAGGACATCAGAAAACATCCAAGAGTCTAGTAGAGATTCAGAGAATCGCCCCGCACTCGCTACCAAGCCTTTCGCTTTCGCTGGGGGATAGAATTTTCTTGGATCGTTTTGGGTCACCACGACCACCCCTCCCTGGCGAGAAGTATCCAAGTGTTTTTGGTAGAACCTTTCCCGCGCGAAAAGATGGGAATGGGTGATTGGCTATACGTTCTTCCAACCCGAATGTTTGGACATTTCCCGTCCGAGGCGGGGGTCTCCTGGGCACCTTAAATTTACGTATGTGGTAGGATCTGTGGGGGGGGTTCGGATAAACCTTTTTTTATGATACAGAGTCGGAGTGAGTCTAGAAGTCAGCGGGGTCTGCTATAGTAACGTGTGGCGATTGGGATTGGAAGGGACTTGGTTACCTTGATGGGTCATGGGCCCCGGGCGTCGCTTGAGAAGTTTGTCCGTGAGTGGACAGCGAGTGATTTCCGGTGAGTGGAGGGGGTGGTATGGAACTTTATGTACGGGCGAATGTGGGCATTGGCCGTCCACCATCACAGAATTAACATCTCCAATTCGTGGATATCAATATTGTGAGAAGATTCGTCATGCCGAGGGTGCCGGCGGGGTCTGCAAGCGATCAATATTCCGGGCTCAGAAAGCTCCATCCCATCCCACCGCTAAATTGTCGTGGACTGAACAAGTGATTCACGACCGCGAGCCATGTTACTGGAAATGCTCCTTTCAGGAAATGCTCCTTTCAGGAAATGCACGTCACGCCTTGCCAACGCGCTGGGATAATGACTGTGTCAAATCCGACCAGAGAGTGATGGCTCAGACGCGAGGTTTGGATAACCTGCCGCCCGGCGATGGGAACTCTTTCAAACTGCTACCCCATAGCGTGCTGGGTGCTTGCGAGTTACTTTTCCTCTGAATTGAAAGCCACTCGCAATTGAACGGGTTGTGTCGCGATCGATGCAGGGGTCGCGGCGGATTGGGAAGAAGATTCGTTGGTCGATTTTGAGAAGCATGGAAATGGATATGATACCCTGCTCGAGTCGTCGGATTGGAGTCGCAACGTTTTTGATGGTGACGGACTGGAAGGAAAAACCTGACTTCAATCCGGCGACTTGAGTAGAGGCGCGGACTATCTAAGGAATCGAACAGCGACTGTGGATCCTAACACTGAGAGGGAAGGAATACGTGCTCATTCTACAACCTACACGTTACTGGGCTGGTATACCCAACACTGTAACTTGCAGTGGAGACCCTGATTATACGGCGGATAGAATTACAAACCAGGGTAACAGTGAGTCCACATTCTAATAGGTAGATGGAGGGGTCATACCCCAGACCCCGTGAATTGTGTTGGGCTTAACTAGGATCGCTTCGAAGACTGGTCTGGTGATTTCCCTGTATCATACAAGAGCCCAAGTTGCGGATTGGCTGGTTGGTACGGGTAGATGCCCAATTATATTACGGGGGGTATACTAAACTGTATTAGAGCTATCCCCTGAGCGTTAGGTTCCGATAGCGGAGGCGCTGACTCGGGCTGAGTTGGAAGGGGAAAAGTTACGGATCGCCTCGCATGATCGGGTACCCCACTAAAGACTTGGAAAACAGCCTTTGGGGGGGCGCGATTGAAGGGGAAAGGATTAAGGCGACGGGTGTCTTGGGGAGGGCACGTTCGCATCACAGTACGGTACAGTATGCCATACAAATTTCCTTAGGGGGGCCTCGCCATTGGTCGCTGTTGCGTTCTTTCAGTAATTCGGTTTCGGTGTCCATAGGCTGTGACTGTACAGTGTTATACCGTCCCTTGAGCAGCGTAAGGGGAAGACCTGGAACTGCCCATTCCCCACTCTTGCCCTGTAGGATCCCATCAAAAGACTTTCTGGCGCCATTATTTCGCTCGATTTATTGGAGCCATTGGGAACTATAGGCGTTTCGGGACTCGCTTTGGATATATCATGTGAGGCTTCGTCCCGAGGGTTAGGTTGGGCCCGAAGGGGGAGAGGGAAGGGGGTATTCACTTCTTATAGCTGTGGGAATCGTTTGCTTTGGCGGGGTCCGATATGAATGAATTCGACTTTTGACTCCTTGGGGCTTTGCGCCTGAGCCGGGGAGCTGTGCTGGATCCGAATTTGATTTTCGGGTATCATCTGCGGGACGGGCAGGTTTTCCTGTCCGAGTGATGCAGAGTGTATAGAGCACGGACTCTAGACAACGGTGCGGGAGTGGCTTGAGTCTATGGGAGAATGTGGTGAGTAACGTAGCGGTGTAGGGAGCGGAATTGCTATGGATTTTCCGGTAGTTGCGTGTATTGTATCATAATTATCGTACAAATAAATCTGGGGATTTGGCGAGGAAAAAAAAATGGATAGAGAGCGGAATAGGACTGGACTTGACTGTTATAGAGATGGAGTGTCTGTACGAAGGGTATGGTCATAGACCTGCCTTCCTCTTGCTCTGAGTCCTTTTTAACTGATAGTAAAGACGGACATAGTATGTACCGGTATAGCGGTAGGGGTCCGAAATGCCACTGTAGATCGCTTATGTTAGATTAGATAATAAAAAATTGTTATACTATACCATAACTGATATATTATTTGGATAGTATTGAACTAATGGCTATAAGGATAGACGCCAAACATGCAATCTCTGATAAACTCACTAACCCACAATAGCCTCTTGAATCCTGACAAAAAAAAAACTGGGGAAAGGTTGGTCAAGTGTAATTGCTGTTCGAGTGCTGATATCACGGCAAAACATAGAATAAGGAGGTTCAATAAGGATATCATTTCCTTGCAAGGGTTTTACAATAGGGTTGGCACGGACCAAAGGAGGATAATAACAATATAGAGTATCATAAGAGTACTCCTTACTCGTTTTGGTAACGTAGTAGTATTCAAAGATAGATGATAAGATAGATTTTGATCATAAATTTTTTATCTCTGGCAAACAATCCGCTAAGGCATTTCAGGTTAATGTGGCATTCGGGGATATTTTTCCAAAAATCCGTAGCATTTGAGATCTTTACCATGCACATAAAACATGATGAAATCATCCCGATAGCTCCGCAGATCATATATACCGTTTCCCCTTGCGTGCTCTTGAGGTGACGAAGGAAAGATATGTCGGAGAAACTTTCTCCGTGGATCGCCACAACTACTTTCCGAAATTCCTGAAAGCTCCATTTTCCAACCGCGGCTCACTGCCTTCCTGCATAAACCGTGACATTAAGGACATTTCTAAGGGCATTATCACCAGGCAGAACTAATGGTAAATGTCTCCAATTAGCGCAGAGGCGGATCGGACAGAGAAAAATAATAATAATAATTTAGAACCTCGAAGGGAGCAGGTTACGTCTGCATGGATATAATAAACTCCAACGTCTCGATCGACACTCCGCCACTACAGGAAAGGATAGGGGGTATATATAAAAGATAGGATGAACGCATATTGACCACCCCTCCATGGTACTGTCACACATATCACCGTCCCTCGGAGCACTTCCGGTATCTTCGTCCTGGGGATAACTGACTAACTTACATCCTATAAAGCGTACGCTGTGCAGACTTTTCTAACAACCAAACCTCCGCGATATTTTACCAACGGAGTCGAATGAGTTACAGTAAGTCGTCTGGCGGGTGCACGGCCTCCAACTCTTCTCATAGACAATTTATTGATTTCAGTGAAATGTCCTCAATCGTCTGGCCACTCGAGCCTTGGAATTCGGTGCATCTTCCTAGCTTGGTCGGGGAATATACCCCTCTCCAACACCCCCTTCCACTAAAAACCCCCTCGGACAGAATCCTATCGGGGGGTGAATTATCCAGTAATAGTCTCAGCTACAATAGCAAATACAACCGACCGGCCGCCAGGACTGCATGTATCATAGTTGTACTAGCACTAGACAATGCAAGCTTACGAGTAGTAACTTATACCTAATGACCCTATAAGACCTATATATACTGTTAGGAAATATATACTCCCGGACGAATCTCACCCAAGGAAATACCAAAACTCACACCCTTCCCTAGTGCGATTCTGAACGAAATACCAGTGGACCTTTTGATTTTCAAGCCCACTCCCCCCCCCCCACGCATCACTTATAATGCGCGTAAAGCAAGAAAGCAAGACCCTCAGGCCATCGAGGTAAGCTACATACGCTAATCAATAAAACACTTTTCCAATCTCGAGCACCCGTTTGTTCCACCGACGACCGAAATCCCGAGCCCACCGACCCAGCGATTTACAACACCCGCGGAAGGGGACGTGCCGGCGATGGAACACCCTTCCAATCATTCCGGGAGGCCCCAAAAATACTCATAGTGAGGAATCGTAAATCGGATCTGCTATATATATATATATATATATCGAGGCGATTGTGTAGGAACTTTCGAAGGATCGATCATCATTCCATAATATTCAAACATCGTTGCTTCGCTGTGCTGTACTGTGCTACGGTTGCCATGACGATATACACCCCAATCTCCCTGCGCTATCTGCCGGTATGATGCTCGCAATCGCATGGCGGGGGTGTGGTTCATGGTCGGTGCTGTGCGTTCCATCATGTCATGCCTTGTTGGAACTATTGTATCATCACTTCAACCCCTTGGCTAGCGTCGGGGGTAGCTATATTGTAGACCACTGGCATTCGCACTGGAGGGTTCAGAGTGTGCACTATAAAGTTCCTGATGACATATTGTTTGGTCGGTTGGGTGGGTTCTGCAAAATCGTCTGCTTGCCTAGGAATATCTCGCTCTGATGAAGCCAAAGTTGTCCTCCAGGTTGGGCCGGGAAGTTCCGAACGCGGGTTGTTGGTTTGTCGTTAGCTCTTTCTTCACATATGGTATCGGCAATTTGGCATTAGGCTTGTACTTTTGCTCTCGAGGTTCGTTTTCTTAGGGTTTGAATTGGTAGATGTTGGGGTGTGCTATAATTATAATATACCTTGGGGTATTGGTGACTTGACCCAATCATTTGCTCGGATGTCTAATTAAGGTGGAAATCACCGACGGAAACTTTGAATAACGTGGATGGAGTCTCTGGGGCTGACAGGGAGCGAGGATGCCTGGCCTTGCAGAAATTTGGATGGGACTATGGTTTTTTTTTTTGCCCGAAAAGAGAATACCAAGGAGACACGGCTTCCTTGTCTCGTTGCGATTGGGAAACTTGTTAGACTTTAGGGTGGTATAACATTAGAGACTACCTAACCAATTTCCTTACTAGCTCTACATATACAGCTCTCGATTAGATTTTGGAAATGTATAAATACATTTTCAAGATTCCAACAGTTCCATGATACAGAATACGAGATATAAATATCAAGACAGAATCAAAGAACAAACGAATCAACAGCATGTAGAGAAACACGGAAGCGAGAGAGAAAATATTTTCACGGAACCCGCTAACCTTCGCTAACCCATCAGAGCGGCGTGAAAATTGTTCGAATTCGGAGGTCGAGATAATATTCGGCGCGTACGTCTGTGATGGCCGCGGCAGGTACTGCATTTCGAACTGGCTTCTCGGGAACCCAATAAAGCAGTGCCCCTTCTACCCACCTCTGCGTAAGCCCGTTTAGGCTTGCATAGAGGTTTGAAATTTGACAGCTCCCTAAAGACCGCTACAAGCGATATCAGAGAGTGGTGTCTGAAGACAAAAAGCATCCACTGAACCGGGAATAAAATTCCCGGTCAAGCAACAACTCAGCTACCCACGAGCCCGGTAGCCCAGGAGAGTGGTGTGATAACACAGCCACCGCCCGCGGACCCTGGATTGACATCTTTCCGGTCAAACAACAGTTTGACCCTTGTCGAATAACAGGAAGCATATTCGAGATGTAATCGTCGGGGAGGGGGGAAACGGAATTTCATAAACGTTTTTTTAAAGGTTGAGATTTTCCAAGCAAGCTCCCGAGGGATGGTCGTAGGAGGGATATTCTTGCAGAGTGAAATGTGTGAGGCGGACTGTTGATAAGAATCAACAGTGACAAGCCCAAAGCACGATTTCAAGAGAGTCTGTATCGAAGGATCATCATGGGGGTCAAGATCTGTCGACCCTATTTCTACCGCCAGGGCATGCCAGAGCCTGACATAGCTCATTGGCCCGCGACGGCCGCCCGGTGTGAGAAATCCACATCAGAGCTTCCATGCCACTTTATTCTTTCTAGGGTTGAACTGTAGGCAGGCAGGACTAGGATAAAACGACGAGCCACCATGTTGAGCTTTTCTCTTCTCTGATGGATCGTTGTCTCTCCTAAGATTGCTTCGACGCGCAAGGTAGAAATCTGATATCGGTGTCAGTAAAACTCGGATCACCGAGCAAATTTAGTTGCCACTCACATATCCGAAATTGTTTCCTGAACACCGTACCCCGTGTTAATTAGATAACTGCCACAGCTTGTACTATTCAATGCAGCCTGTATCAGTAATGTATCACCGATCAGTGGCCGAGAATCGCACCTAAAGTCACAGTATAGACAACCAACGCCGGGACCGGCGATTCATCGCCAAAGTGTCTATCACCAGAGAACTGAAGCGATGTTAATTAGCAGTGCATTTTATTTCTAAGGGCATCGCCCTCATACCTGATATAGGTCTTTCCAACCCATCGCCAGTTCTCTAACTTTTTTGTAAAAAAGTTGCAGAAGTCAATCTCCTCCACACCACAGAGCGGGAGAAAGCCCTCTATCTTGGTGTCTGTTCCGGGCGCCAAGGGTGACAGCCATCGCGGAATCATCGACGCGTTATCATAAGAGGCTTGTTGGAATTGTTTGGTACTCGTATATGAGGATTCACCGGCGCCATCGAGACGTATCTCGGCGGCGCCGTACCCATCAACGAACGTTGCTGAGGGGTGGGGTATCGGGAGGTCGAGAGATTCTCGGAAGCGGAGGAAAAGCGGGGATATGTACTGTCTTATGGTCCAGTAAAGACCCTCCAATTGTTTCCCGCCAAGATGGATAAATCCCACACTAACAACATCAAATCCTGTGACTGTTTTTGACACAAGAGGTATGCCGTAACCGGACGAACGGGAAAACGTCTGACGGGGTCCATAGAAACTGCTAGTATCTTCCGCGGAGCCTCGGCAACCTTCGCCCCTAAGAGCAGCCATCGGAAAAGCAAAACCCCTTCCGCATCAACACAACAGTACGAGTGACAACCAGTGATAAATTACAGGCATGGGAGGGATAAACTGGATGATCCAGCAAATCTCGCTGGCCAACCCCTGTTATGTATACCGTGGGCCTCTAGCACGGCAAGCGGGTGCACTTGGGAAAGGATAGATTGCATAGCGCCACGGATGTCTGGGGGGAGCCCTCGACACGAGTAGTGATAGATTGATGGGCACGTGTGCTTCTTGGGCGTAGATTGCGAAAGAAAAAAAAGGCCATTATAGATTTGCACCTGCCATATCAACCCTCTGGAGAGTCATCATTCGGATTACCTCCAAGTATGATAATAGCCACCAACCCAGGAATTCAGAATCCGATTTCCACTTCTCCAATTACGGTAGGTTAGGGCTCGTCTGCTATACCCACCCCCAGTCTTATGCGGAGGCCCTCAAAATTGTATGAGCTTCCCTGGGGGGGGTAACTTAAGCCCGAATCTCCGGGGAGTTATCCAGGGTTCTAATATGCTGCCTGGGGCAGCTGAGTCTTCTTGCTTGGAAAGTTTGCAGCGGTTGAGCGGCGGGCGGAAAATGCCATTTCTTGTACAAAATGCAAGAGAGTCGTGATGGGACGTGTTGGTTCTTACTGTAAATTTGCTGCAGTGGGTGATGAGGGGAGCGTTCCTCCTTCTTGATTGCTATGGTACTGTACAGAGACTTATTGGCCATGCCACGAGAATTGTGAACGCAGTTGGTCGTATCGGAATATACTGTACCAGCTGGCCACCTACATGGCCCATCGTACTGTACAGTACTTGAGTAGCATAGCTACTGTATGGCAAGTGGACCTATACCCCGGGGGTAGATATGCTACTGCATATTTAATGCCTAATTTCTTCCTTCTACCCTTCTACCGCACAGTACGAGCGGTACGGTACCGTAGCCCAAACTTAACACCCTCGTTCTTTCTCCGTCATTCCCCTTTCGAATGGAGACTGCGGGTATGATACAATACTCAACTCCTCTTCAACCGTCGTGTCTTACCAACCATCACAACTTCTTGGCAGAAATAATAATAATAATAGTTTGGTTCTGCAAGATGATCTCGGATAAAACAAAAGCAACACAGTAGAAGACCGAAAAGAAAAAAAGAGGGAGGGGGAGGGGGAAGGGGGAAGGGATCGGTAAGGCGGTTGTTAGGGTATCATAACTTAGTGGGTAGTAGTGGGGTCGGCGAGTTAGGATGGTTGATGAGTGATTATTGTCGTGAACCCATCTCGGGTGCTTAATTCGCGCCCGGAGGGCCAATATGAGAGATCAGCCCTGAACGGAAGCCCCCGATACTCAGGATTCGAGGGTGCTGTACTGTGCTCCCGCTATAGATCTATGCAGTCGTCCTTAGGGCCATCTTCGCGTGAAACCTCACTCTATCAATGTCCAAAGCTATACCGTAAAAAATTGAATAATTGGACCCGGTTTCATGTAGTCCGAAATTTCCTTCTATGGAAAGGGGGCAAAAAACACGGCGAAAACACAGGCCCTTTCCCTCCTCCGAGACAGAAAAAAAAACAAAAATTTCTTGACCTTACTGAGAGAGGAAAGCCCAACGACATGAAACCGGGTCCAATTATTCAAGTTTTTACGGTAGCCCATCATAATCCCGAACCCGTGAATTACCCGCTTATTTACACCGAGTCCAATCAACGCAATAAACGACGGAATACATTATATGTAGGAAAAAAGAGAGGTGGAGGAACAAAGTGAAATGGGAAATGGAAAGTGAAAAGTGGTGAAAAAGAAGAAATAAACGCCCGGTTTCCCACGCCCCATCTCCTTTTTTCACAAGCCCAATCAGACATTAATAGCACAGCTTTACATAACCCACCCAACCCCCTCTACCCCCTTCCACGCAACCGCCAGATGCCATGGAGCTCCACTGTCCCTTCCATCGCCGACGACACCCTTCCATAGTGCAAGGCATGCAAGGTCTCTATACCAACCCAGCACCTCTCTCAGCAATGGTACCGCCCCGCCCCTATTCTCCGCGACGATTAGTTCTATCTTTAGTGCACGAAGTCCGTCTCCGTCGTTTATACCCCCACGCTTGACCAGATATGCTAACGCACCGCTAGTATAATCTGGCGGTAGGCGGCGTATGTGCGGGAGTATGACTCCCCAGGTTTCATCGCAGACATCGACGAGGTAGGAGTCGGGGTCTAGGTCCGGTGTCGGATCAGCGGAGGGCGTGTTTGCTGCATTGCCAAACTGGTCGGGGGAGACGATGGAGCCTGGTGTTGGGGTTGTGACGGGCGGGGTAGTGTATACGGAAACCTGGTGGTTGAAAGCTGTTGGTATGAGTGCTGGTAATGATGGGATTAGGTATATTGGTGGATTTAGGTCTGCGGAGAGGATTGCGAGCGAGTGTGTAGTGGTTGAGGCGAGGGTTGTCCAGGTACTTATTTCGTCTTGTAGTGGTTCGCCAACTTTTATTAAAATCAGGCGCCAGTGGACTTTTCGGGTTGAGGTTATTTCCAGAGTTTTGTTCCAGATGTCGCGACAGACTTCATCAAATGGGCGGAGTATTGTGGTGTTTTTGCGGCCAAGAGAGTAGAGCTCAGTAGATTGGATCGTGCCCCAATTGTCTGTCCAAGCGACGGATACCCAGCGCTCGTCGAGCGATTGAGAGTAGGCTATATGGAGAACTGAGTTTTCCAGAAGAAGGGCAGGAGAAGGCTCGGTCGTCAACTTGAACTCGATTGACTTTGGTGGCGGACGGGAGAGATATATTGACGGGGAAAACATCTTCTGGGCCTACCGCTCATGTTAGTTAGCCTGCAATGATGGGTAAAGATATTAAGAACTATACCTCCTCTAGTGATGATACACCATCACTCGGCGCGCACCGATTGTACACCTCCGCAGCTAGCCTGGCCCATTCTGCCTGTCCAGTGCCAACAGCCCCCATTTTCCGTGCGAGGAAGCCTGCGCGAACGACTTGGAGAACCAGATTATTTCCTTTAATGCCCCCTAACCGACTCTCATAAACCTTCTTCATCCTAGAAAACCCTACACAGATATCCACAAGCGTGCTAGGATGTTCGAAAGGGTTAACCACGTACACAACGATGTTGCAACCCTCATCGGCAACGTTCGCAAGCACACTTCCGAAACCCTCCATCGCTTCGATGATTGCTTTTATGTCTCGTCCCTTAACTCCATACCCCCCATTCTCTACTACTCCGTCCAGTTTTGCTCGAACGTGTACACCATACCGTCCACTCTCGTAGGCTCCCGAAACTCTCTCTAGAAAGGCATCCGCTGCTTCCTCCATTGATCGAGAGTCAGGATGTAGACAGAAAGCAATGACGTTCTTGGCCCCAGAACATGGGCCGAATCCAAACGTTTCCCAAAAATGTAAGGCCGGCGGTAATATTTCGAGTGCAGACTCCGCTCTATGGATATGTATATGTGGTGGCGGTATTTTGAAAACCGCCGTGTTAACTTCTGCCTCGGGTCTCTTAACCAGCGCCGATGCAATTCCCCCACGCCGGGGCTGAGGTATTGGTCGCATAGCCGCGGCACGACCAAGTAGTGGCGGTGGCTCAATGACTGCATCCGCAATTGCAACATAGGTTTCTAATGTGCACCTTGCAACACCTGTCTTCCCAAATAGCGACTTTACAGCATCTTCTACCACGCCTTCATCTTTCCCTCGGCGTTGCCGTATGGCGCACCATTCCTCATCGTCATCCTCAACAGTTGTCTCGACACCGCTCATCCCCATCAGGTCTCCTAGAGGCTTGGTTGTTCCGTAAACAATCTGATCGCGGACCATTTTGCTAACGGTAGCAAACTCGTTATCTCCTAAGCCCGCAAGTGATATAGCCTCTGTTTCCAGGCTAATGTTCGAGAATATCCCAACTAGATTCGATTCCGTAGGGTCCGGGACCATTACCTCCCAAAGCAGTGACGCCATTTCTCCTGGAACTTCGACCTCCACATCCGCTCCGGCCACTACACCCCTATTTGTAGGGTCCGATATTGGTGGCGCTGGTTCCATTTCCTGATCCTCATCTTCAAATGCTCGCTTCCGTTTTCTACTGGCTGTAACACCACCGTAAGCCACAGCTACTGGACTTGTATAGTATGCCCCACCCCCAGGTTCCTCCTCCTCTTCATCAGTTTCGTCGTCGGCGTCACTCTCGCTACTTGTCTCATCGCCGGAGTAGATTTCGCTCTCATCTTCCCCTTCCCCTACCGCCCCATCACTATCGTCCATGACTGCATCCTCATCTCCAAGCACTACCTCAGCCACTTCTGGTGCAGCGGCCTCCTCTACAACCATTGATCGCATAAACATACTGCCGGCTCTTTTTCGCTTCAGCCCGATGGTTGTAATGTTTTGCTCCTTCTCCAACTCCTTCTGTTCCTTCTCTTTTATGCTCTCTGGTAAAAAGAATCGACCTCCAGGTGCATATTTTCGATCCGCCATTTCAACCTTCGTAGCGAACGTGATAGGCGAATAGAGTGACATTCGGCGTTTGGCCTCACTGACCCCACCACTCGGTGGTGCGAACCCCCCGTTTTTCTGCGGGGTCTTTGTGGCAGAAATTATTGTAGGCGGTGTAAGATGGTGGGAACTCTTCGTTGGGTTGGAGGCATATTCAGGGACTAATAATCGGATAGCTCTATGTGGACTTAAAGGAGGTGTCTGGATATGTGGTTCTGTTTTGTCAGATGCGGACGGTTCTGCGGGTTTTGATTCTTCCGCTGATTGGTCCATGTTTTGTATTGGCATGCCGGGTGTATTCACCAAAGCGAGAATATCCTCCTTTACCGTGACTTCTGGTGACTCCATCGCTAGGTCTACTGTGCCCCCGCCTCCAAAATCGACATCAAGTCCCATATCCACGTCTCCAGCGCCTCCACCACCCCCGAAACCCTCCAATTGTCCAGGGTTGTTGTCAAAAAATGCAAAGTCGTCTTCTGTAACTCCCTCTCCGAACATATCTTCGTCCATGTCTCCGCCAAAAAGATCCGCTTCTCCAGTACCTCCCGCTAGCCCTACTCCTCCGGTCGCATCGCTTTGCTTCCGAGCGGGATCGGGAACGGCGTCCGGCATGACTCCATCTATCCAGTCAAGTTCCATGTCTGTTGCAACAGTGGTAGAGGTGGTATTGGATGTCGTATTCGGTGCGCTGCTGCCGGAGCTTATTGAGGAGGGTCCCAGAAGTTGCTGTTGGGGTGGTTGCTGTTGGGGTGGTTGCTGTTGCTGTTGTTGTTGCTGTCCGCCGTCCGGCGGAGTAGGATAGACACCCGCATTCCCACCAGCAGCTAAGCCATCCTTCTTTGTCTCATCTAAGAGTTTGAGTTTGCCTTTAACACTCCCTTCTTCCTTGACGTCAAGTACTGGCTCAGCAGCCTTTGACTGCTGCTCCTTTTCCGCTTCGGCCTCCCTTTTTATTCTCTCCTGTTCTTGCTGCACTCGCTTCTCTTCCCGTCTAGCCATGACGATCTTCTCACGATCTTCCTTCCCCTCCATCCATTCCTCTGCCCAATCTACGGCCGATGGGATATCCCACCACTCGATGCCTAGCTCCCTTTTATCCTTCAACCCAACAGCCAGAGAACGCGATAACCTTCCCGATGCAAATCTCGCATACTCAGGAGCGTCAAAAACCTTTTCCCAAAAAGCATCACAGTCCTCACCTTCGCTTCCACTCCGCAGTCCATCAGCATCACCCTCCGAAGTGCGCAGGAACAGCAGGGCATCCGGCCATAAGATTTTGACAAGCACGCCCATCCCTTCGCTCGGGCGACCCTTAATAGGAACCCAAATCTCGACCCCTCTCCATCGGCCTTCGTCAATTGCCTCTTCAAGCATTGACTTTTCCTCCCATTGCTGATTAGGCGCAGACAATATTCCGCAGTCCTGCAAGTACTCCCTAACCCAAGTTTTCCACCCCTCCTCTCGCGTGCCAATTTTCAAACCCTCGTCAGACACTAATCGACCCCACTCTCCCCACGGCGCGATAAACACGTCTCTTTTATCAAGTGGTGATGATAGCGATGATGAAACACGTCTTAAAGCGGCCTGAACGTGAGTATGTGGTATCACAAGAAAGGTGCCAGATGTCGTCAGGTATGCATCTAGTGCGAGTACCGACGGCCGAAGTAGGCTAGGTAACGTGATAGGGGCAGAAGGGAGCAAATCCCCTTTATCGTCCTTCAATTCGGTAACATGAGGAACGAGCGACGAGGGCGAGACGAGCGTTCGGATGTTGAGTGATGTATAGCCGTTGTGTAGCGACAAATTGAAAGAAATGGACGACAACACGGCGGCAAGAAATTGCCTGTATGGTAGCAAATGATCCTCTTTAGGTTCCTCTAGCGGGTCATCTGTCAAGTCAATAGTGGCGACATCTTGTGGAGGAGGAGAGATTATCCCCAGCCGGGGGGTAGGCAGGGCAGGCGTAACAGGTGTGCTCCGCCCAAGCTGTACTGGCGAAAATATATCACCACCACCCTTCGTAGAACTAGCCAGCGATGCCGCGAGAAATACTCCTGACGATGATTCTGTTGCGATGATCCCAATTAACCCTTCTCTTCCATCCAAGTTCTCGCAGAGAAGGTGAGAGAGAGTACTGACCTGTCAATCCCCATTCTTCTCCAATACGCTTCTCTAAGCTCTTCCATTTCCCCTCCGTTGACTCCTCAGCTATTTGCGCCTGTACCTTCCCTTCTACGTGGCTTTCTCCGCCCTCGCCCTTACCCCCGCCATCCCTGGGCGCGCCGTTGTTAAAACACTCTATTTGGAATACCCAAAGGGCGTTTGACTCCCTGTCGCCGAGTACGACATGACCTTCACTCCGAAGCGTTCGCTCTGCATGGCGTATGGAAAAAGAAGTTGGGGTGGGGGGATTGCGGTACAGAACGTAGGGTATTCGGGAGAGGTTCTCCTGTGCTCGGTTAGTTAGGGCGACCAAAACGAAAAACCAAACATCATCATGATGTCTTGGAGACACAACACCGGGAGGAAAGGAAGACAGACGATCTTAAAGACATTAGTCAGGCACGTTTCGGGGGATTCCATGCTTATAGAAGGATGAGATGTAAGCTCTAGCGGTGTGTCTATGTCGGACTCGCAAGTCAATCATAAAGCCTCTGCGGCAGGCGTAGAAGAACAATAGAGCGACCCGGTTCACCGTAACCTCACGCGCACAAGAACGTAGGACCTCCGGGTGCTCCTACTGGCGGTGGTGGTGATGGTAAGCTGTTGGCGGTGTGGGTGTTGGTGGTTGTGTTTAGTGAGGCTCTGCACTTAGATTGTATAGCCCGTCACCTCCTCTTCCCAAAGTTCCCTCACTATAACCTCCCTTCCCTACCGTATCCCTATCCTTTGCTCCCGAGGCGTTACTTCACCCCTTTCGGACTTTACCTCTACGACCCTTTCTTATTCCGGCTACTAGCAGTTCGTTTAGAGCTTTGGGAAAACTCGAGAACGCTTGGAACCAAACAGATGGAACGGAGATACCCGTAGACTCAATAGAAACCTTCGATGATGAACCAAACAGAATCAGATAAAACAACCGTTCCCCAAAGTGCGCAAATGAAGGTAAACAACGTCCTCTCAGGATTCAACATTCTAAGAACGAAAGCATTCGAGCCAGCACCGTACGATGAGAGGAGAATTTTGAGCCGGTGAAGGAAAGCGTAGTTCACTTGAAATCAACCCCCTCCCATGTGCTTCTTTGGCTCGAGGGGGAATTGATACAGCAGGTTTCCGCGGTTTGCCATAGCCATCCAGAAGAACATCACCATTGTTTTTGGGAAGGCGAAACCGTGGTAAAAGCCGGGTAACAACAGCGTCCCGGTAACGCTGAGCTTCCGAAGCTGACGGGATAGCCAATCGGTTATTAAAACCCGAGACACTCGCTCTCACTCGCAACTGCTTAGAGTTCTAACGAAAAGTTTACAGAGTACGAGTATGATACTAGGTACAGTAAGATACGATATGATACGATACGATGCAGTCCCGGGGTGTACTGTATTGTTTAAACACCTCACAACTGCTCACATAAAATATTAGCGAATAGGATTCTCAAACACCCCAACAATGCTTCCTGAGAATATTATTCGATGCCTTGCATGCAGGAAGAATTTTGCCGGGATTGATGTTGGGGATAGGGTTTTCTAAAGAAGGAATACGTGTTCGCCGGGTATTCCACCCGGATGAGAGTTAGGTGAATACCAGGTGTGGTTGAGCTCTGTACCATTTACCGATCGGTTGTGTCCGATGGGTTTAGATTCAATAGGAAATAAAGTACTAGGTCAAAGTGTTTGGTCTGACTATTATAGCAGTTACCATACAACAAATAAATAAAAATCCACCTCTCTTGCCAACTATTTCTCCACAACCATGCCTTCACTGAAGTCTAGCCGTCTTGCAGCTTTTAAGAAAGGGCAAATTGTTGCCCTGAGTACTAGTAGAAAAGAGCCATCTTTTTCTAAAATTGGAGAGCTTTTAAACTGTCTTAAGAGTATAGTTTTAAACTTTTACAACCAGTTTCAAGGAAGAAAATATTAAGAACCCTCTCACACCTAAAAAGCACAAAATTATCAACAGTAGAACTTGCTACTATCTAGTCAGAGAGTTAAAAAAGACAGACTGTTAGACCTTATCTGAGTCTGAATTGTACAATAAGGCTACTTCAAATCTCTTTCTCAGTACTATCAAGAGAGCTCTAGAATCTATCTATAATATATGTATATATTTTAATTATATTGTAGAAGTCTATAGTTATTTGTTTCTAGCTATTATATTTGTCTTGCTTTGAGTTATTTTTGATTCCAATAAATTGACTATAATTTAGTAAGACTTGTATCAGGTGGTCATTATCTAGTTTTACTTTATTTGAATGTTCAGTACAGTTTTGTATTTAGTATTCTGATAAAAAGAATGATTATATATATTAATAGTGAAGAAAAGACTTAGGCTGTAACAATTCCTACCAGTCAGCATTTCTCTAACAGGCAACAATACTTTAGTCTCAAATGCTGGAGACTAGACTTCTTTTCTGGAGTCGGATAGCTAAGCACCCAAGACTCCTATCTGACAACTCATTTGTGAGAGCCTATATGTGTAATTGTAACCGGTATGGGTACTAGGTTATATTTTATATTTTGTTTGATAGTATGGTTTGATACTGGTTATGTTTCAAAGGTATTGCTTGATACTTTGAATGTTTTATATTTTGTTTGATAGTATCGTTTGATACTTATTATGTTTCAAAGGTATTGCTTGATACTTTGAATATTTTATATTTTGTTTTATAGTATCATTTGATACTCACTATGTTTCAAAGGTATTGCTGGATACTTTGAAAGGGACTATGTTATCACTCATACTGGAGATGAGTGAGAACTTGTATTTAAACACCGCTGATTCCATGATAGAAACAGCAGACTTTGACTGACAGTATACTTAATATACTTGGTTGAATAGTTATTTCTAGATCTCCTATTACACCCTTTTGAAATCTCACTTAGTCTATACCCCTCTCACCTCTGGCCAAGCAAGCAGGCCTCCTGTTTCTATTGTACTCGAAGTGTGATTAGCACCCTAGGTGTAAACATGTTACATTTTTTTAACCTCAGCAAGTGGTTACAAATATTGTATCTGGACGAGGCCTAATCAACCTACAGAAGTCTATCAAGAAATGCTAGCTGTGGGAAGCGGCAGAACCTAGGGTGGTCGGCTTTGCCAGCAAACACCATTGAACCCCTCAGGATGAGTAGTGTGAAGGAGATCCCACAAGAAGGGCTCGAACAACCCAGACAATGCAAGGAGGTAAGAGACACAGTAGAGTTCAGCACTGACAAGGCTGCCAAGCAGCTTGCAAAAGACCAGGCTTCAAGAACCTTAGAAGAATCTAATGAAGAACTAGTCAAGAACATCAAACAGACATTATGAGAGCCCCTACCACCCCTGAAGAGTTTCTCTGAGACAGAGGATAGTGACAGTGAAGAAAGCGAATCTGATATGTCTAGTTCAGGAGGCCTGCTGCCTCCACCAGTGCCCCCAACTGGTAGCACTGATGACCAGCCAGGAAAGAAACCTAAAATAAAGTTACCAGTGCCAAAGAAGTTTAGCAGAAAAGGAGACAACCGCAAACCTGAAGTATTCAAGCAATGGGGAATCTCGATATACCAGTACCTACTTACATAGGGAATCAAGACATCTGAGAAGGAAACAGAACTCTATGTTGGTGCATTCTGTGAAAGAGCCGCCTTGCAGGCATACCACTAACGCATAGATGAATATGATAACCGAGACTACATTTGTGGACAAATAGAACTGGAATACCTCCAGAAACAATTCCAGTCAAGCCGAAATCGAGAAGAACCATTCAAAGCCTTCAACAATATTTAGCAAGTACAAAATGACAGAACAGAAAGGATCATAAAGATAGCAACAGAACTGCTAATGTACTGAGAATGAATGCCTGAATTCACAGGCAATAACTATATGCTGAAATGAAGATTCTATGACGCTATGGATAGTCTGCTCAGACAAGTGGTAGAACTAATAGAACGAGAAGATAATAAGATAGATGACATCATGGCGAATGCAGAATGGGGAAATGTGATCCTGCATGCGATCAGCGCTTATGGTAAGCTAAGTGCTGTAAAGAAAGACGAAAAACTACAAGAGAAGCAATACCAACAGGAAAGGAGGATGAAACCAACCCAGAAGAGGATCCCCTGGACTCCCAGACAGAAATGAAAGGAGAATGGAGAATACTTTGAATGTGGCAAGAAGGGACACATGGTATGAGACCGTTTCACCAAACGACAAATTAAGATGGAAACCTTAGCAAACCAGGTAGAAATACAGGAATTCGAGGAGGTTAAAATCAACACAGCCAATGTAGAGACTGAGTGCTATCACACCCTCCCAGCCTCAACTCTGCACCCCCACCATGCTCTGAAAGGAACCATCTTGATAAATGGTGCATGCGCAAGGGTGTTGTTTGACACAGGTGCAGTGGGCGCAGACATTATTAGCAACACCTTTGTCACAACCTAGGGCATCCCTACCCACCTGATGAAAACACTAGTCACTGTACACATAACCATGAAGGGATCATGATCAACAAGTCATAAGACTTACAAAGTAACTATTTATCTCGGATCGGCTAAGCTACCGAACCAAAGGATGATGGTTGGGAATTTGGCAAAATATAATGTATTAAGAGGAATGCCGTTCCTGACCCAGCACAGGGCTATTATCCAATGTAGTGTAGTAGTGATTGAACTCCCTGGGAAAAAGGTCCACGTGCTGTGCAAGCCAACAAGTGTGGAGTTCAGAGTGGCACTTTGTGAAACTGAACAGGAGGAAATCCTAACTGAGTATAGGGATGTATTCCCTGACAAGATTCCAGAGGCTTTGCCACCTCTTAAAAAAATAAACCACCATATTCGCCTGAAGGACACAACAGATTTGCGAAACCAACCAACATATATTATACCTGAAGGATACAAGGAAAAACTATGTGTGTAACCAGTACAGGTACTAGGTTGTTTTATGTTTGGTTTCACAGTATCATTTGATACTTGTATTGTTTCATATGCTATCGGCTGATATACATAGTGTTTTATATTTGGTTTCATAGTATCGTTTGATACTTGTATTGTTTCATGTGCTATTGGTTCATACACATATTGTTTTATGTTTGGTTTCACAGTATCGTTTGATACTTGTATTGTTTCATGTGCTATCGGTTGATACACGTAGTGTTTTATATTTGGTTTCACAGTATCGTTTGATACTTGTATTGTTTTGTATGCTATCGGTTGATATACACATTGTTTTGCAATATTGCTTGTACTGGAGATAAGCGATATGCTGTATTTAAAGACCGCTGATTCCTGTGATGGAAACAGCAGACTTCGACAGACAGTATTCTTAGAATATACTTAGTTGAACAGTTACTTCTGTGATCTCCTATTACATCCCGTTCGAAGCCTCCTTTAGCTAGCAGCGCTCGCGTCTTGTTGATCAAGAAGCCATCTGCTCCTATCGTACCGCCACGTGACTAGGGCCTAGCCTGAACACGTTACAATGTGACTGGAAAAACGAGAAGTTAAGGACCGGAGTTATCTACTAGACTGAGTCCACAGGAGCAGCATTGCTAACTAAAGGAGTCTTCGAACGAGGTGTAATCGGAGATCAAAGGTAACCATTCAACCAAGTATATTAAGAATACTGTCTGTCGAAGTCCCTGTTTCCATTGTGGAAATCAGGGGTCTTTAAATACGGCATATCGCTTATCTCCAGTATGAGCACTATTCCAAAACGTTGTGTGTATCAACTGATTGTATACAAAACAATACTAGTATCAAGCGATACTTGTAAAACCCAACATAAAACATTTTGTGTATCAACCGATAGCACATGAAACAATACAAGTATCAAGCAATACTTGTGAAACCAAACATAAAACATTGTGTGTAACCGGTACGGGTTACTATTGTTTTATGTTTGGTTTCACAGTATCGTTTGATACTTGTAGTATTTCGTATGCTATCGGTTGATACACACATTGTTTTATGTTTGGTTTCACAGTATCGTTTGATACTTGAAGTGTTTTGTGTGCTATCGGTTGATACACACATTGTTTTATGTTTGGTTT
>PYWC01000001.1:525026-549609 GCA_003182015.1 Tuber magnatum | reverse complement strand
GCGGGAATCAGCGGTCTTTAAATACAGCATATCGCTTATCTCCAGTATGAGCGATATTGCAAAACATTGTGTGTATCAACCAATAGCACACGAAGCGATACACGTATCAAATGATACTATAAAACCAAACATAAAACAATGTGTGTATCAACCGATAGCACACGAAACACTACAAGTATCAAACGATACTGTGAAACCAAACATAAAACATTGTGTATATCAACCGATAGCACACGAAACACTACAAGTATCAAACGATACTGTGAAACCAAACATAAAATCCTTGTAACCCATACCAGTTACACATCTGGTCCTATCGTACTGCTATGTGACTAGGGCCTGGCCCAAACATATTACATTTTTTTAACCTCAGTAAGTGGTTAGAAACCTGCCTAGACCAGGCCTGAACAATCTACGAAAGTCCAACATCGAAGCTAGCAGTGGGGAGCGGCAGAACTGCGAAAGATTTGGCTCTGCCAACATGATACCATTGAGTCACTAGAGACTCAAAGTGGGAAGCAGGTCCCACGACAAGGCCTTACCAAAAGAAGGCAACCCAAGAAGCCAAAGGGGCCACAGAGCGACTTTTCAATTGACAAAGCAGAAAGACAGTTGGCATGAGATTTGGCCAAGCAGACCTTTAGTGAATCAACCGATGAGTTAGCAAAAGCAGCAACAAGCCTTCCTGGGATCTTTCCCCCCCGCCGCAGCAAAGAAAAGGCACTGGCACAACCAATAAAGAAAGACAGTCCACCTGTCCACACTTCAAAGGAGGAAGATGACAACAAAGAGGAATCAGATCACACGGTAGTGACAGAACCTACGGATAAACCCCCCAGCAACCCTTTAGAAGGTTCGTCAAATGACAGTTCTAGCAGCGAAGAGTCTGAGCACGACATTTCCAAAGGGGAATCTGCTGCACCGCCTGGCCCAGGGGCCATGGGAACTGGACCCAAGATCGAGCTCCTACTGCCGCCCACGTTCTCGGGCCAAAAGGAAGACCTAAAACCAGAAGCATTTGATCGATAGGTAAGAACCACCTCCCAATACCTCGCCCTGCACGGCATGGATGAGACAAAGGAAGGAGGTGGAGCATACTTTGGAAGTTTCGGTATGGGAAAGGTGGAAGAAGCGTATCATCAAGCAATACAGCATTATGACAGCAAGGAAAAGATACGAGTCATGACTCAGATAAAATACTTACAGGACAGATTCCAATCCTTACGAAACACGGAAGAACTATATGAGAAGTTCAAGGAAATCCAACAAGTATGGAATAGGAGGATGGACAGAATAACACTGGTAGCAATGGATCTGTTGACATACCATGGACGATTGCCCAGCAGAACAGTATCTCAGTACACCCTGTGGCAAAGGCGATATGAAGCAATGCACTCCAGGCTATGGCAGGAGGTGGAACCCATGGAAGAAGAAGGAGACTCCTTTAACAGAATCGTCAAATGAGCTGAAAGGAAGGACACCATCCTGTATGAAACAGAAGTTTACCAAATGCACATACCATAGCAGTGGAGCAGTAAAGGATCGTCATCATGCAACAACACAAGAAAGGAAGAACAAAAACATAAAGGTTCAGAGGGTAAGAAAGATAAAAAGCAGAAACGACAAGATGAAGGCACATGTTTCGAATGCGGGAAAAAGGGACACTATGCAAAGGACTGCCATGCCAAAACGGGAAAAGGCAAAAGATGTAAGTGAGAAGTGAGCTCGAACCACATGGAAGCGACCGAATACAATGAGGTGGAAACTAACTCAGTGGAAATGAAAAGCCTCTGAATGTAGCCAGCGCTGACGGTTAGGCTCTGTGACCCACTAGAAGGAACAATCCATATAGAGGACCACCCAGCAAAGGTATTATTTGACACAGAAACAATCGGTTGTGACATTATCAGCACTACCTTTATCTCTACCTACGACATACAAATGGAACCCCTACCCCAACCAACAACAGTCAACATGGCAATGAAAATATCCCACTCATCAAGCCACAAGAAATGTGGGCTGACCATAGGAATCGGGAAAAAGAAATGCACAAATCAGGAGATGTTGGTAGGAAACTTGGCAAAATACGACACCCTTATTGGAATGCCATTCATAAAAAGGCACAATGCCCTTATCACATGTTGGGACACAGCAGTGGAGTTTTCTGATAACAAACTGCGCGTACTATGCAAACCAACCAGCGGGGAGTTCTGAGCCGTTGTTTCAGATATAACCTCAGCGACACTGTTGGAAGAATACAAGGATGCATTCCCGGACAAGATTCCTGAGACACTACCCCTTGTATGTAAAATTAAGCATCATATTCAGCTAAAGGATCCAACGGATCTAAAGAACCAACCAACATACTCAATCCCGGAAGCATACAAGGAAAAACTCATGAACTGGGTTACCGAGAAATTGCGAGCTAGGGTGATAGTACGACAGGAAGTTCCTGGAGCGGCATCTATATTTGTACAACCAAAGTCGAACGGCCGGATCTGCCCCCTAGTGGACCTGAAAGTTCGAAACGACAACACAATCATGGATAGTCCACTTATCCCCAACCAACAACAGATCCTTTACTGCATCAGGCGAGCAAAATTCAGGAGTAAGATTGATTTGAGTGACGCATACTTCCCGACACGGGTGGATAAGCATAGCGTTAAGTTCAACTTATTCAAAACACCATTCAGAGGGTTTGTCAGCAAAGTAATACTACAAGGAGACATGAATGCACTAGCAACCTTTATACGAATAATGGAAGACCTCCTAAGCGAATTCCTACATCACTTTGTATGGGCATACATTGATGATATTCTCATATTCTCGAATATATTAGACAAGCATGAAAGGCACATATGGCAGGTATGTGACCGACTCAGAAAAGCAAAATTCTATGGAAGCAAAGAGAAGTTAGTACTATTTGCAGATAAGCAGGAAGTACTAGGACACATATTGGGTACAGAAGGAATCCATGCATCCCCCCAGAAAATATCTTCTATTGCAGGTTGGAAAACACCCTAAAACAAGAAAGAATTGCAATGCTTTCTAGGAATAGTAAACTATGCAGCCCAGTTCCTCCCATACCATATGATCCTAAACACACCATTAACCGATTTAATGGGGAATGCTGAATTCGTATGGACAACCACCCATCAGACCGCAGTTGAGATGGTCAAAAAGTGAATTGTTGATCATCAAGTCATGCGACCAATAGACATACAAAGCAAGGAACCGATTTGGTTAGTTACGGACACCTCAAACTGGGGAATAGGAGCATGGGTAGGACAGGGACCCACATACAAGACAGCTCGATCAGCTACATTACACAGCAGGAAATTCACTAATGCACATATGAATTACGGAACGACTGATAAAGAGGCCTTAGCAATAGTGGAAGAGCTTAATTGATTCCACAATGTACTAATAGGAAATTCCTTTACAATGGTTACAGACCACAAGCCCCTGACACATCTACGAACTGAAAAGAACCCAAGCAGAAAGCAAGTTAGATGGCTCAGTGCTTTAAGAAAGTACGACATGAAGATAGTCTACCCACCAGGAAGCATGAACTATTTAGCTCATGCCCTTTCCTGGATTTACAAGGAAGAATCAGACTTGAATGCACTCTATGTCCATGATTATACAAAGGAAGCAGGCGACATCGTGGATAACACAGTCTCCGAGCAAGAATCAAACACGATGGAGCCTGAGTGAGACATCTCCCTTCTTCGCCTCCTTACTTGTACACTGAATACCCCAAGGAGGCCCCTGCACCCCCTGAGAGCCCATGCCCAATCACTGCAGGAAATGATTTGGGAGACAAGTGCACTTTGCGCAGCACACCACCCGAGGAACTTCAACCTGGCAAACTCGATTTTTCGTACTGTTATATGGACTATTGCCCATATCATCAAACCGAGATCAAGTCCACAAACAACCACCCCAGACGACTGAGTAATTCAACCCCTTACCCTTATAGTGAAGAACCGAGTCGCCTAAGCACCAAAATTGACCTAAGCCCTCCGGAGTCCCCCGAGATCAAGGACTAGGAATGGCAACAAGCAAGTGGAAGTAGACCAAATAGGGCAGGGGAAGGGCCGTCCACCCTTGTCCAGCCAATGTCCAGGTCCTACGCAATTCCAGCAATATTGTACCCTGAAACCCCGATATTCCAGATGCCAGAACCAGACAGTCCGCCACCTATCAGACAAGCGGAAGCGGTAGAAAACTGTACCTACGAGACCATAGTGGCATTCTGAATACTAGGACCAGACAGTGCGATACCTATCAGACAAGCAGAATCAACTGAGAACCTTAGCCATGAGACAATTGTCTCAGTGATGCCCCCAACAAGGGATGACTATCAGCGCCGGCTATACGATATTATAGAAAACAATGAAGAAGATAACCAACCCGAGATGACCAGAGGAAGCGCAATAGAAGACCAGTGTCACACCTTACAGACACTCAAGGAAATGATTGAGACATTCCAAGTGTACATGATTGCAGTATACCGAAAGGAACCCATATAGAAAAAGGTTAACGAAACCATGGACTCCAGAGGAGATTTGTTCTCCTACAAGGTTGCAAATGGAATACGGTATGCAAAAACCCGATATGGAGATGACTGCCTGTATATCCTGAAAGGTTCCACGTTCGGAAATGCGACAATGAGAGAATACGTTATTGGCGAAATCTACAACAAAGGCTATCACAGTTCTGAACGAAACTTACGGTACGCTACCGAGTATCTATTTTGGCCTGAAATGCGGAAGCATTTCAGAGCATATGTGGCCCAATGTCACACCTGCTAAACGAACAAGGAACCCACAAAGTTGCCAGAAGAAAAGGTCCAGACAATTGTCCTACTATCAGAAATTTTCGAATCAATGGCCATTGACTTTACAGGGCCCTTCTACAATTCATGGGGATACGACATGATCCTGGTAGCTATAGACAGGTTCTTGGGATTTACATGACTCATACCAACAAACAAGGAAGTAACGGCAATAACAACCTGGGAACTAATACGCAACAAAATATTTACACCCCACGGATATCGGACAACAACAGTAAGCGATACAGACCCATGGTTTGAATCACATGTATGGAGGCAACAATTTCTATCGCTAGGAATTGAGCACATCAAAGTAGCATCAGGCCACCATGGAAGGCACGGAGAGAGCAAAAGAAAATCCAGGAATTGAAAATGGCTCTTCAGAATCCAGTCAATGCAAGACAGAACAACTGGTTTGATGCCATACCCAAAACGGCTGCATATGTAAATACCGGATGGTCCGGAACTCTTGGTATGTCACCTTACAAAGTGCTTTATGGAAAAAATTAAGCGCTAATTCCACTGGCAAATTTCAAGAATTCCGCAGTTCCAGCAGCCAATGAATTGTTAAACAGGCACCAGGCAATCCAAAATACAGCATTCAATGCGTTCAAGCTAGTGTGATTCAGGAGTACGAGAACAGCGGCAAAACGACGCAGACACCACACACTGATAGGAAAAGGTAACCTGTTATTGGTTTATGGAAGCCTTTTTGTAAGAGAATTGGGACGAAGCAAGAAATTGCAACTGCGCTAGTGAGAACCATGCAAGATAATTGAATATGATGAAGATATGCAAAATTACAAAGTGGAAATGGACAGCAGAATGTATAGAAACTGACAAGCAACATTCCACATATCTACGGTGAAACAATACCTCCCTAAAGACGATACCTCCATTCCTGGAAGAGGCCATGCAAAGCCACCTCCGACCGTGGTTAACAAGAAACCAGAATGCGAAGTGGATGCGATAAGAGACCACAGAAGGGGATATAACCGTGACCAATTTCTAGTGAAATGGGTACAATATCCAGAAATGGAAAATAGCTGGGAACCCCACGAAGGATTAGGAAACGCAATAGAGCTAGTAAACCAATAGTGGGAAGACAACAAGCCAGAGGGCGGGCTACCCCCTATGATAAACTATGTGATGGTGGCATAGAGCCCAACCCTGCCAGAAATCCAACACATATATCAAGACGTAGACCAAAATATCCAAGAGCGTTTTTGGTCGGCCCATTTTGAAAGTGATTTAAAAAGCAGTGAAGACGAGAATCGGGTCATGGAAGGCAAAACAGCATACCTAGCTCGGCTGGCCAATGCCGAAAACTGGGAATAACTAGGAAAGAAACACACTATCCAATAGCCTTATGATGTCAAACTATGAGCAAGTGCCTTGGAGACTACGCCATCAGCTAATAGGACTGTTGGTGAACCGTGATATTATCCCTAAACAATACCTTACACACCAATTATTCATACATATCTGCAACAAATGCCTAGAAATAACAACTGAGTCAATGGGACGGATATGAGGCGAAACCAGGTCTGACATATTCCACTTTGGAAGTGGGCATTACCTGAGCATGGGGAAATGTGAGATGTACGTGGAAAGGGAAGAAACCAAAATTAAGTACCACCCACCTTCTCCTGACCACTTAAGCGAGGTCAACACCAAGTGAGGTCAACACCAAGCGAGGTCAACACCTAAGCGAGGTCGACAGTGAAGCGAGGTCAACACCTAGGCGAAGTCAACACTGAGACATAAATACCACCCACCATCCCTCAAACTCCTTCAAGAAGAAAAAGCCTTACTGTCAGACCTACAAACTGGAAGAAAAACCCTTACAAGACACACTACTCTTGCAAACCCTTACCCTTTACAAAGCTAAGAAATGTCCACCTACGAAGAAACAAGCATCAAGGGATGACACATCATCATCGGAGAACTACCGTACAGTGGAACCATCCGACTGGAGGCATACTAGAAGATATTTTACATCGCTTACTGCGACGATTGCGGACAGATCGGTATCGAAACAGAGAATTGGGAGGACCAGACGGTCCAACACTGGATCAATTTACCACACTACAAGGAATCAGTTTGCTTTGTACACAAAGCACCCTGTCAGAAGTGTTTGGAGAAATGGCTGGAAGGGGCAGAATGGGTGTTGCAGGACGGCATGAGAATGTTGCAGGATAGCAAGAACAATGAGGATGGGTCCTATGGGAACTTTCAGGAGAATAGTGGGTTTACTGACTATTAGGATTTCATTAGGTTATTTTATTTCATGAAATTGTTATTTTATTTTAGGAGTGTAACTAGTATGGGTACTAGGTTAGTTTATGTTGGGTTTCATGAGTATTGCTTGATACTTGTATTGTTTCGTGTGATATCAGTTGATACACATATTGTTCTATGTTGGGTTTTACGAGTATCACTTGATACTTGGTTTCGCGTGATATCGGTTGATACACACATTGTTTTATGTTTGATTTTAGAGTATCATTTGATACTTGTATTGTTTCATGTGATATCAGTTGATACACAACTTGTTTTATATTTGATTTCACAGTATCATTTGATACTTCTATTGTTTCGTGTGCTATTGGTTGATACACACAATGTTTTGGAATATCACTCATACTGGAGATAAGCGATATACTGTATTTAAAGACCCACGGTGTCCACGATGGAAACAGCAGACTTCGACAGACAGTATTCTTAATATACTTGGTTGAATGGTTACTTCTTTGATCTTCTATTATTCTCTGTTTGAAGACTCCTTTAGTAAGCAGTGCTCGCTTCTTGTTGATCAAGAGGCCATCTGCTCCTATCATACCGCTATGTGACTAGGGCCTGCCCCAAACACGTTACAATGGGAGATCAAGAAGTAACTATTCAACCAAGTATATTTAGAATACTATTAGTCGAAGTCTGCCATTTCCATCGTGAAATCAGCAATGTTTAAATACAAATTCTCACTCGTCTCCAGCATGAGCAATAATATAGTCCCTTTCCAAGTATCCAACAATACCTATGAAATATAGTGAGTATCAAATGATACTACAAAACAAAATATAAAACATTCAAAGTATCAAGTGATATCTTTGAAACATAACAAGTATTAAGTAATACTGTAAAATAAAACATAAAACATTCAAAGTATCAAACGATACTATAAAGCGAAACATAAAATATCCAAAGTGTCAAGCAATACCTTTGAAATACAACAAGTATTAAATAATACTATGAAACAAAACATAAAACATAACCTAGTACCCATACCAGTTACAAAAGGGAAGGAACCAGAGGCAAAGCGTTTTGGCAAGTGATTTGCTAAGACTACTAAAATACGATCCACCAAGGATACCCTGTGAACCATACAAAGAACAAGTAAGTATACAAGTCTTCAATGAAAAAGAACAACTTAGTACAAGAGAGAGAGGTTAATATAGGTAGGCTAAAAGTTGAGAGAAACTAGGTACTCTTGCTGGAAGATAGTCCAAGTCCACTTTAGCCTTTTGATTTGTTTTACCAGTTTTGAGATGATACCCTATTCGAGTAGCTAGCTGCTAACACCAATTTGTATTCAAAGAGTAAGAGAGAAAGGAAAAGGAACTCTCATTTGAAGACAGGATTGTAACTAGTACAGGTACTAGATTATGTTTTATGTTTTATTTTACAATATCGTTTGATACTTGTTGTAACTGGTACGGGTACTAGGTTAGTTTTATATTGGGTTTCACGGTATCACTTGATACTAGTATTGTTTCGTGTGCTATTGGTTGATACACATCTTGTTTTATGTTGGGTTTCGTAGTCTCGCTTGATACTTGTATTGTTTCGTGTGCTATCGGTTGATATACACATTGTTTTATATTTTGTTCCATAGTATCATTTGATACTTGTACTGTTTCGTGTGCTATTGGTTGATACACACATTGTTTTATATTTAGTTCCACAGTATCCTTTAATACTAGTATTATTTTATCTGCTATCGGTTGATACACACAAAGTTTTGAAATACTACTTATACTGGAGATAAGCGATATGCTGTACTTAAAGACTGCTGATTTCCACAATAGAAATAGTAGACTTCGACAGACAGTATTCTTAATATACTTGGTTGAATGGTTACCTTTTGATCTCCTATTACACCCAATTTGAAGACTCCTTTAATAAGCAGGGCTCACTTCTTGTTGATCAAGAAGCCATCTACTCCTATTGTACCACTACGTGACTAGGGCCCAGCCCAAACATGTTACACTTGTTATGTTTTAAAGGTATTGCTTGATACTTTGAATGTTTTATCTTTTATTTCATAGTATCGTTTGATACTCGCTATGTTTCAACAGTATCATTGGATACTTTAAAAGGGACTATGTTATCACTCATACTGGAGCTGAGTGAGAACTTGTATTTAAACACCGCTGATTCCACAATGGAAACAGCCGACTTCAACCGACGGGCTCTTTAATATACTTGGTGGAACAGTCACTTCTTGATCTTCCATTATGCCCCTTCGAAGCCTCCTTTACTCTATACGGCTCTCGCCCCTTGCTGAACAAGCAGGCCACCTGTTACTATCGTACTTAAAGCGTGATTGGCACCCTAGGTGTAAATATGTTACAAGTATGGCAATAGAAGGAAATAATACCTAGGGAGCTTAGGATATTCATTGGCCTCATAATAAAGATGGGCTTGCATCAACAGTCAAGATTGGCTTTATATTGGTTGAAAAGAAGACGAAATTGATAGAGAAAGATATCCAAGCGACCACTGCAGAGATATTGAATACTGTCAGCCAAATACCTATACCCTATTTGAAGAAGGTGTATATCTTTAAATCAATTCAAACAGCTTAAACACTACCTTCATATAGCTAATACTCAAGTACAATTGGACCAAAGGTATAGATATAAGAAGTTGGAACAACTTACTTCTATTCCTTGTCAGCAGTTTCAGCAATACTACCTTCTTGGAATAAAGATTGCAATTAACAAAATGGTTATTTATTTTTCCCATTGGAGTAAGTACGCCTTACAGATACAAAACAAGCCAATAAAAGAGGGTTACAAAATCTTCGCTTTACGGGACTATGGCTGTACCTATGGGTTCCTTTGGTACTCACCAACCGAAAGTGTCACAGAGCTCTCTCCTACTACCTCTGATCATCTAACTCCTATGTCAAGACGAGTCTTACAGCTCGCACAACTTCTCCCCTCTTATTACCAGTGAAACCTACTTCTAGATAACTACTTTACAAATATTTCACTGTTTGAAAGGTTACTAGAATTAGGGGTTAGAGCTGCTGGAACTACTAGAGTTGTAACATGTTCAGGCCAGGCGCTAGTCACATAGCCATACGATAGGAGCAGATAGCTTCTTGATCAACAAGAAGCGAGTGCTGCTTACTAAAGGAGTTTTCGAACGGGGTGTAATAGGAGATCAAAGAAGTAACCGTTCAACCAAGTGTATTAAGAATACTGTCTGTCGAAGTCTGCGGTTTCCACTGCAGGAATCAGCGGTCTTTAAATACAGCATATCGCTTATCTCCAGTATGAGCGACATTCCAAAACATTGTGTGTATCAACCGATAGCACACGAAACAATACAAGTATCAAACGATACTGTAAAACCAAACATAAAACAATGTGTGTATCAACCGATAGCACACGAAACAATACAAGTATCAAACGATACTGTGAAACCAAACATAAAACAATGTGTGTATCAACCGATAGCACACGAAACAATACAAGTATCAAAATATAAAACAATGTGTGTATCAACCGATAGCACACGAAACAATACAAGTATCAAACGATACTATGAAACCAACGTAAACTAACCTAGTACCCATACTGGTTACACTCCCAAAATAAAATAACAATTTCACCAAATAAGGTAACCTAATGAAATCCTAATAGTCGGTAAACCCGCTATTCTCCTGAAAGTCCCCATAGGACCCATCCTCATCATCATCACTATCCTGCAACCATCTCATATCATCCTGCAACATCCATTCTGCTTCTTCCAGCCATCTCTCCAAATACTCCTGGCAGGGTGCTTCGTGCACAAAGCAACCTGATTCCTTGTAGTGCGGTAGGTCGACGTAACTTCAGACCGTCCGGTCCTGCCAATCCTCCACTTTGATATCGATTCGTCCACAATCGTCGTATTAGTCGACGTAAAATATCTTCCAGTACACGTCTAGTGGGATGGTTCCGTTGCACAGTAGTTCTGCAACGATGATGTGTCGTCCCTTGATACTTATTCCTTCATAGGTCGACATTTCTTAGCTTTTATAAGAGGGGTAAAGATTTTTAAGAGGGTAAGGTTTTGTCTTTCGGTTTGGAGGTCTGATATTGCAGTTATTTCTCTTTGGAGAAGTTTGTGGGATGGCGGGTGGTATTTATGTCTCGGTGTTGACCTCACTTAGGTGTCGACCTTGCTTAGGTGTTGACCTTGACTTAGGTGATCAGGGGAAGGTGGGTGGTGCTTAATTTTGGTTTCTTCTATCTCCACACATATCTCACATTTTTCCGTGCTCAGGTAACATCCACTTCCAAAGCGGAATATGTTAGACATTGTTTTGCCCCACATCCATCCCATTGACCCAGTTGTTATTTCTAGGCATTTGTTGCAAATATGTATGAATAATCACTGTGTAAGGTATCGCCTAGGGATAATATCACTGTTCACCAACAGTCCCATTAACTGATGGCACAGTCTTCAAGTAACTTGCTCATAGTTTGACATCGTAAGGCTCTTGGATGGTACGTTTTTCTTCCTTTGTTATTCCCAGTACTTAGCTTCGGCTAGCCATTACAGGTATACTGCTTTGTCTTCCATTACTCACTTCACATCTTCACTGCTTTCGAAATCACTTTCAAAATGGGCTACCCAAAATCTATTTTGTATTTCTTGCTCTGTGTTTGGACGGAGTTGTTGGATTTCTGGCAGTGTTGAGCTCCCTGCCACCATTACATTGTTTATTGTAGGAGGTAGCTCATCCTCCAGTTTGTTGTCCTCCCACCATTGGTTTACCAGTTCCATCGCAGTTTCTAATCCTACAAGTGGTTCCTAGCGGTTTTCGGTTTCCAGATATCGCGTCCATTTTACCAAAAATCGGTCACAGTCCTAGCACTTTCTGTGGTCCTGTATAACCTCTACTTCCTATTCAGATTTTTCTTTAACTGTGATCGGAGGCCTCTTTGCATGGCTTCTTCCAGGGAAGGCGGTATTGTCACTAGGGAGGTATCGTTTCACAGTGGATGTGTGGAATGTCACTTGTCAGTTTCTGTACATTCTGCTGTCCATTTCTACTGTGTAGTTTTGCGTATATTCATCATATTCAATCATCTTGGATGGTCCTTGCCAGCGTGGTTGCAGTTGCTTCCTTCATCCTGGTTCCATTGCAAAAAGGCTTCCATAAACCAATAACAGGTTACCTTTCCCTATTGGTGTATATTGTCTGCCACGTTTTGCTGCCATTCTTGTGCTCCTAAATCGTGCCAGTTTGATAGCATTAAATGCCATGTTCTGGATTGCTTGGAGTCTGTTCAACAATTGGTCGGCGGCCAGCACTACGGGGTTCTTGAAATTCGCTAGGGAGAGTAGCGGGTAGTTTTTTCCAAAAACAGCTTAGTATGGTGACATACTGAGGGTTTCTGACCATCCTGCATTTAGGTATGCTGCCATTTCCGGGATGGCATCGAACCAATTGTTTTGTCTTGCATTGACTAGATTTCGAAGAGCTGTTTCCAACTCTCGAATTTTCCTTTCGACCGGTCTATTCGTCTCATGGTGGCCTGGCACCACCTTGATGTGCGCAATTCCTAGCAATCGACACTGCTGTCTCCACAGATGTGACTCAAATCGTGGGTCTGCATTGCTTACTAGAGATGTTGGGTAGCCATGGGGTGTAAATGTTTTGTTGCGTAGTAGTTCCCAGGTTGTTATTGCCGTCACTTGCTTAGTTGTAGGTATGAGCCATGTGAATCCCGAAAACCTGTCTATCGCAAGCAGGATTGTGTCATATCCCCATGAATTGTGGAATGGTCCCGCAAAGTCAATGGCTATTGATTCCAAGATTTCCACTGGTAGAATAATTATCCGGGCCTTTCCTTCTGGCAACTTTGTATGTTCTTTGTTCGTTTGGCAGGTGTGGCATTGGGCCACGTATACTCCGAAATCTTTGCACATTTCAGGCCAGAATTGTAACCGGTATAGGTTACTAGGGTTTTATGTTTAGTTTTACAGTATCGGTTGATACTTGCATTGTTTCGTGTGCTATCAGTTGATACACACAATGTTTTATGTTTGGTTTCACAGTATCGTTTGATACTTGTATTGTTTCGGGTGCTATCGGTTGATACACACAATGTTTTATGTTTGGTTTCACCGTATCGTTTGATACTTGTATTGTTTCGTGTGCTATCGGTTGATACACACATTGTTTTGCAATATCGCTCATACTGGAAATAAGCGATATGCTGTATTTAAAGACCGCTGATTCCCGCGATGGAAACAGCAGACTTCGACAGATAGTATTCTTAAATATACTTGGTTGAACGGTTACTTCTTTGATCTCCAATTACACCCCGTTCGAAGCCTCCTTTAGCAAGCAGCGCTCGCTTCGTGTTGATCACGAAGCCATCTGCTCCTATCGTACCGCTACGTGACTAGGGCCTAGCCCGAACACGTTACAAGAATGGATACTCAGTAGTGTATCGCAAATTTTACTCCGCTCCGTGATAGTCTTTGTTGTGGATCTCAGATATAACGTACTCTCTCAGTGTCCTATTTCCAAACGCGGGGCCTTTCGTAATATACAGGCATTCTTCTCCATATCGGGTTGTTGCAAATAGCATTCCATTTGCAACCTTGTAGGAGGATAAGTCTCCTGTGGCGTCCATAGTTTCATTAACCTTTTTCTATATGGGTTCCTTTCGGTATGCTGCAATCATGTGCACTCAGAATGTCCCAATCATTTCATTGATTGTCTGCAAGGTGTCACACTCATCCTCTATTTCGCTTCCTCTGCTTGTTCCAGGTTACACATCCTCCTCATCGTCTTCCAAGACATCATATAGTTCCCGCCGATATTCACTCATCTTTGGAGGTATTACAGAAACAATTGTTTCATTGCTGAGGCTTTCTAATCATTCTGCTCCTCTAATTGGTAGTGGGCTGTCTGGTCCTGGCATTTGGAATGCTGCTATCATTTCATAGGTAAGGTCCTCTATCGGTTCCACTCGTCTGACAGGTGGCGGACTGTGGCGTTCTAGCATTCAGAATGCTGGGGCTTCCAGGTTCAGCAGTGCTAGGATTACATAAGATCTAGGCATCGGCTAGGCAAGGGTGGATGGCCCTTCTCCAGCACTATATGGTCTACCACCAATTGTTTGTTGCCATTCCCAGTCATTGATTATGGGGGACTCCGGAGGGCTTGGGTCAGGTTCTATGCTTGGGAGACTCGGTCCTTCACTAGGAGGGTGAGGGGTCGAAGCTGTCTGCTGTCTGCGATCATTGTTCATGAATTTGATCCCAGTTTGGTGATATGGGCGGTGGTCCACGTAACCGTGCGAGTAATGGAGTGTGCTATGCTGGAGTTCCTCGGGTGGTGTACTTCGGAGGGTGCACTTGTCGCTCCAATCATTTCCCACAGTGACTGAGCAGGGGCTTTCAGGAGGTACCGGGGCCTCATTAGGGTACTCCGTGTATGAGTAAGGAGGGTAAGTGGGGGAGAATTCTCTTGCGGGTTTTATCGTGTTTGATTCTTGCTCATAGACTGTGTTATCCGAGATGTTATCTGCTTCCTTTGTATGATCATAGACATATAGTAGGTTCAAGTCTGATTCTCACTCGCATATCCGGAAAAGACCATCAGCTAAATAGTTCGTGCTTCCTGGTGTGTAAACTGTCTTTGCATCGTATTTTCTCAAGACACTGAGCCATCTAACTTACTTTCTGCTTGGGTTCTTTGCAGTTCGTAGGTGTGTCAGGGGCTGGTGGTCTGTAACTATTGTAAAGGAATTTCCCATTAGTATATTGTGAAACCGATTAAGCGCTTCCAATATTGCTAAGGCCTCTTTATCGGTGGTTCCATAATTCATCTGTGTATTGGTGAATTTTCTGCTGTGTAAGACAGCTGGTCAAGCCACCTCATAAGTGGGTCCTTGTCCTACCCATGCCCCTATTCCCAAATCAGAGGCATGCATTACTAACTAGATTGGTTTCTCACTCCATATGTCTATTGGCCGCATGACTTGCTGATCGACAATTTGCTTTTTTACCATTCCAAATGCAATATGATGGGTGGTTGTCTATAAGAATTCTGCATTTCCCGTTAAATCCGTTAATGGTGCTGTTGTGGTGGCATGATGTGGGAGGAACTGGGCCACATGGTTGACTATTCCTAGAAAGTGTTGCAATTCTTTCTTGTTTTGGGATGTTTCCCAACCTGCGATAGAAGATATTCTCTGGGGGGATGCATGGATTCCTTCGCTATCCACTATGTGTCCTAGTACTTCTAACTTATCTGCGAATAGTACTGACTTCCTTTTGCTTACATAGAATTTTACCTTTCTGAGTCGGTCACATACCTGCCGTATGTGCCTTTCATGTTCTTCTGTTGTATCCGAGAATACAAGAATATCATCAATATATTCCTATACAAAGTGATGTAGGAATTCGCTTAGGAGGTCTTCCATTATTCGCATAAAGGTTGCTAGTGCAGTCATGTCTCCTTGTAGTATTACTTGGCTGACAAATCCTCTGAATGGGGTTTTGAATAAGTTGAACTTAACGCTATCCTTATCCACCCATGTCTGGAAGTATACGTCACTCAAATCAATCTTACTCCAGAATTTTGCTCGTCCGATGCGGTTAAGGATCTGTTGTTGGTTGAGGATGGATGGACTATCCATGATTGTGTTGTCGTTTCGAACTTTCAGGTCCACCAGGGGGCAGATCCTGCTGTCTGACTTTGGTTGTACAAATATAGGTGCCGCTCCAAGAACTTCCTGTCGTACTATCACCCTGGCTCATAATTTCTCATTAATTTAGTTCATGAGTTTTTCCTTGTATGCTTCGGGGATTGAGTGTGTTGGCTGGTTCTTTAGATCCATTGGATCTTTCAGCCAAATGTGATGGTTAATCTTATGCACAGGGGGTAGGGTTTCAGGGACCTTGTCCGGGAATACATCCTTGTATTCTTCCAACTGTGTTGCTGAGGTTGCATCCGTAACTGCGGCTCGGAATTCCCCGCTTGTTGGTTTGCATAGTACTCGCAGTTTGTTATCAGGAAACTCCATTGCTGTGTCCCCACACCTGATAAGTGCACTGGGTCTTTTCAGGAATGGCATTCCAATCAGGGCGTCGTATTTTCCCAAGTTTCCTACCAACATCTCCTGATTTGTCTATTTCTTTTTCCCGATTCCTATGGTCAGCGCACATTTCTTGTGGCTTGAAGAGCAGCAACCTTGTATTGCCATGTTGACTGTTGTTGGTTAGGGTAGGGGTTCTGTTTGTATGCCATGGGTAGAGATAAAGGTAGTGCTGATAATATCACAAGTGATTATTCCTGTATCAAATAGTACCTTTGCTGGATGGCCTTCTATGTGAATCATTCCTTCTAGTGCGTCACGGGGCCGTATTTACAGTGCTGGTTGGGTTCGTAGGCTTTCCATTTTCACCAAATTAATTTCCACTTCATCGTATTCAGTTGCTTCCCTGTGGTTTGTGCTAGCCTCTTGCTTGGCTGTTTTTCCTTTTCCCTTTTTGACATAGCAGTCCTTAGCATAGTGCCCCTTTTTCCCGTATTCAAAACATGTGCCTTCCTCGTGTCGTTTCTGCTTCTTATCTTTCTTGTCTTTCGCACTTTTGCAGTTTGGTTTTTCCTTTCTTGTATTGTCCTGTGATGATAATCCTTTACTGTTCTTCTGCTGCAGTATGTGGGTTTGGTAAACTCCTGTTTTATACAGGATAGTGTCCTTGCGTTCAGCCCGTTTGACTATCCTGTCAAAGGAGTCTCTATCTTCCTCCATAGGTTCTACCTCCTGGCAAAGTCGAAGATGCATTGCTTCATAGAGTCTTTGTCGCAGCGTGTACCTTGAGACTGTTCTGGTAGACAATTGTCTATGATACATTAGGAGATCTGTCACAACTCTGGTTATTCTTTCTCTTTTCCCATTTCATATTTGCTGGATTTCCCTGAACTTTTTATATAGTTCTTCTACGTTTCGCGAGGATTGGAATCTATCTCACAGGTATTTTATCAGGGTCATTCCTTGGACCTTTTTCCACATCCACGTAGTGGTTGCTTGCTTGGTGGTATGCTTCCTCTGCTTTTCCTGTATGGAAACTTCCAAAGTACGCTCCACTTCCTTCTTTGGCTTTTTCCACACCGTGCAGGGCAAGGTACTGGGACGTTGTTGTTACCCATCGATCAAATGCTTCAGGTTTTAGGCCTTCCTTTTTGTCCAAGAACGTGGGCGGCAGTGGGAGTTTGATTTTTGGTCCTGTTCGCCTGGCGGATTCTCCTTCGGACATATCATATTCAGACTCTTCGTTGCTGGAGCAGTCATCTGACGAGCTTTCTGAAGAGTTGCTGGGGTGTTCGTCTGGCCGTTCTTTCACTACCACGTGATCTGATGTCTCTTCGTCGTTGTCTTCCTTCTTTGGTGTGCCGACAGGTAGGCTGTCTTTCTTCAGTGGTTGCGCCAGTGCCTTTCCTTTGCTGGGGCAGGGGGGAAAGAGCCCAGAAAGGCTGGTTGCTGTCTTTGCTAACTCGTCAGTTGATTCGCTAAAGGTCTGCCTGGCCAAACCTCGAGCTAATTGTCTTTCTGCTTCGTCAATTGAGAAGTCACTCTTTGGCCCTTTCAGTTTCTTGTGTTGTCTTCTTTTGGTAAGGCCTTCTCATGGGACCTGCTTCCCACTTCGAGTCTCTAGTGACTCAATGGTATCATGTTGGCGGAGCCAAACCTTCCGTGGTTCTGCCACTCTCCACTGTTAGCTTCAATGTTGGACTTTCAAAGGTTGATCAGACCAGGTCTGGGCAGGTTCCTAACCACTTGCTGAGGTTAAAAAAATGTAACCTGTTCGGGCCAGGCCCTGGTCACGTAGTGGTACAATAGGAGCAGATGGCTTCTTAATCAACAAGAAGCAAGCGCTACTTACTAAAGGAGTCTTCAAACAGGGTGTAATAGGAGATCAAAGAAGTAACCGTTCAACCAAGTATATTAAGAATACTGTCTGTCGAAGTCTGCTGTTTCTACTGCGGGAATCAGTGACTTTTAAATACAGTATATCGCTTATCTCCAGTATGAGCAATATTCCAAAACATTGTGTGTATCAACTGATAGCACATGAATCAATACACGTATCAACTGATACTATAAAACTAATCATAAAACAATGTTTGTATCAACCGATAGCACACAAAACAATACAAGTATCGAACGATACTGTGACACCAAACATCAAACAATGTGTGTATCAACTAATAGCACACGAAACAATACAAGTATCAAACGATATTGTGACACCAAACATAAAACAATGTATGTATCAACCGATAGCACACGAAACAATACAAGTATCAAACGATACTGTGAAACCAACATAAACTAACCTAGTACCCGTACCGGTTACCAGAGTTGATTGTGCTGGGTTTTCTACTTCCTGGAATATTGAAAAGAAGGAGGCAAGGAAAGTTCTACCATAGGGGCATGTGAATGGGAAGGTGGTGGGTAATATCTGCTGTCTTGTATAGCAAGACAATAGCTCAGTACTGTTTATAACCAGCTATCACAATATTACCAAAAGGGTTGAGGGGCTTCAATGTCGGCCAAAGAAGACTAGTACTAATACAACCATGATTTACAATATTTTTAATAATAAATCTTGTAAAATACTACCTATTCCAGAGTTAATTGATAACTATGTCCATCATATAGGTAGTGTTGATATTTCCAACCAGTTGAGGACCTACTATAGTACCTAGCAACAATGTGGTTGAAATTGACTTCCTCTATTCTATTAGCTACTTGATACATCTCTTGTCAATACTTATAGAATACAAAGAACAACTAACTCTCACTCAGGCTCCTGTCAGAAGCTACTGAGTGAACACTTTCACTTTCATTCTGAGGTTGCAGACCAATTGATCAATACTGGCATTCATCCTAATAAGACAGCAAACTCCCTACCTAGCAGACTTTCTTCTCCTCCCGACTTGAGGCCAGCACCACCAGAGCCCAAAGTTACTTATATCTCCCTTACCTGTGGTAGTAGTAGTTGCTCCACTCTCTCAAGAGACTACAGGCCCACTCCAGCCACTTTTCCTTCATCTAGACCTACTCCAGTCACCTTTCCCCCACATGAAGCTCACACTCTTGAATAATAGCTAACCCAAACACTTTGTCCACTTTGTCTTTGGTACCGCTCACTAGATCCTTCAGGTAAGACAAAGGTCAAGTCCATCTATTGAGGCTATCAGGAGTGCAATCAGGCACTCTGCCTATCATGTTTTTCATTATTTTATAATATTTACCAATAGCTTTTTCTTTTTCTTTCTTTCTTTAGAATTTCAATGAAGGTACCATATCGCATAGGATTTCAATTTGATATCATGTCATATCAATCATTTCCTTACAGGGTTAGTGTTCAACATTTCAAATAGGCCTGAATGTTTCAGCAGTTTAGGGGATACTGTACACCTCAGATTTTGCAATAGGGGATGGCTTGGCACCAATGATTATGTATAGTACCAGTACATAGGTTCAACTCCTTTCAAGTTCTTAGTTTTTAGAGCTTTTGTTCAGCCACAGTAATTTCTGAACATATCAAAAATAACTATGAATCTGTGGGGAATTGAACTAAGCTCCACTTTTTTAATTTGTGGCTGAATGCCAAAGCGTCCCCCGTTGCAAAATCTGAGGTGCACAGTATAGACGGCCGGAACCGTATAATAGCGAGTTAGGCCACCGGCACTGGCGCCAAAGATTATGTGAATGAATGCACACTGACTACGGTATCGCGGCAATTACGGTAACCAACAAAACAAAACTCAATTCAACCGTCGCGTGCACAACATAAGGAATCTTGACTCAACATTGTGGATCTTTGTGGCTATACACTAAACTTCAGCTCTTCTCCGCTCCCCGCTCCCCTCCATCCCCCACTCCATCGTCGTATCGTGGTGAGGCAGAGCACACGGGCCACATCCCGTCTCGCTAATTCACTGCACAACAGAAGGCTGCACTCCGATCGCACCGTATTGCATACATACCGACGTTGGTTGATGGACCCATCCATTTGCCATCCCCAGCGCTAGTCCTACAGTCACCGTACCGGTACTCTCGCCAGCTCCACTTGTCAGCTCATCCGCCTAGAATTGCTGATCGCGTCTCCCCAACCTATCCCACGTTTTACCCATTATTTCTTCTTTCTCTTTCTTTTCCTTTCTTTTTTTTCTTTCCCAGACCCACCAAGTTGCTCCGATATCCCGCGACAAACCTCAACACTAGCAGCGGCGGCGGGGTCCTTCCGATCCGACAGGACGAGGCTGTTGCCTAGAATGTCTCCTGCTATTCCCCTCACTCTTGACTGGTGACCTGACATGACCCGCTTCCGTTTTCGCCCTTTACTATTCAGGGTTGTGAGTGAGGATCCATCTCCTGAGACAGCTGCCGACTTTTCTTCCTCCACTTCCTCCCCTCCCTGTTCTGACCTACCCGAACCCCGAATTCGTTGGAAGAAGGAGTGAGTTCAGCCTAGTATCATGGGCCGTCACTCGGATGATGGGCTTGCTAGCGTGAACAGTGGGCCCAGTGGGGGCTGTTGGGCTGAGTAGAAGCCCTAGGGTACGATATTGGGTTTGATAGACAGTGGTGGTGAGGACTAGAGGTTTCTGGAAGCCCCTACCATGATCCATGGTATGACACTGTATCATAGCTATGATAATATGATAGCAGGCTGGGCAATCAGCGTCCCATTTAGGGTTTTCCTGTTGTTTGATTAAAGGGAGAATGCCTAAGGTCACTCGACATGGTGACTGATTTCCGACCGGCCGAGCGGATTGAGTCAATGGGGTGATAATCCCAGATATTCTACGCAAGAGGGTAATTCACCCATTTCATGATGGAAAAGGAATCGCGACTTGGGTTCGCGTCCGGTGAGAAATCCTTCCGGTAATTCAACCCAACATGCTATCAGAGAGTGCAGTTTTAGCAGATTATTTCATGCGTATTGCTAGTTGTGACACCAATGTCCGAGAAAAACGGAAATATCCACAACCAGGGGGAGGGGTATCTATTACGGTAGCTAAGGGACTACCGTACCGTTATTAGATCATATGATCGCAATGATATGTGCATGAACACTGCTCCCTCCGGCAGTCGAGCACACCGCGAATCAAATGAACCCAACCACCCAAACGGTTCCTAGGAACCACCTCGCACCAAGAAGGGAGATGTGTACGTCAGCAACGGGACTCACCTAGATCTCGTTGTTCTATGGATAGCTCAAGAACCAGAACAATCGGGCCGGGCGCTAGGACGTCGGAGCAGCCCCTGCCGCTAAGGTCCGGAATCAAGCACCTCTTTGTCTGTCTTGAGCTGGGGCTGAGAAAGTCCGTGTTTTTGCAGCGTTCTTCCTCCTCCCCTCCCCTCCCCTGTCCCGGGGTTCAATTGTCATGGTCCTCGCGGTTGTGCTTTTAGAAAGAGGGAGGGAGTGAGCGCGGTAGGTGGAGTATGATACACAATTCGACCCCCTCCCCNCAAAAATATCACACCATACGAGCAAACAAGTCAAAGTGCGAACTTGACAAAGCAGGATAACCCCCCCCCTCATACTAGTTATTACGCTGCCGCGAGAGAGAGAGAGAGAGAGTGGAGTATGTAAGCAATATTTCCGCACTCGGGTTGGTATAGTACCATAATACGGTACGGACACGCTTTACGGAAGGACCTATCATACCTATTGGAAGTTTGAAAGAAAAAAAAAGTTACCTTATGTAAGCCAGGTAGAACCGCTCCGGCAAATACACAGCACCGCTCGGTCGTAAGCAAAATCTATCACTATGTAACAAGACTTGTCATGATAATTATTATAACCCTTCACCACTCGATTTCCCCACCCCTATCGCATCGCACCGCACCGCAAAACCCATCAACCTACCGTACAGTACGCTAAGCCATGCGCAATCTGGACAAGAAGTGACAACAGCACCGCAGCCGATCCCATCTTTTTTCTCCGCGATACCTTGTACAACATCCCAAAGCGCGACCACACGGTAATAACTCGTCCACGGTAGTGTAGAGTCCGAGTACTGTACTGTACCCGAGTACAGTACCAGCTAAGCCAGGCAGCGCACGCGAAATTGCGGAGGCGGCTGTGCAGTACGGTACTACAGTAGTACAATACCGTACACCACGGCAAAAGCACCGGTTGCAACGAGAGTTTCCCAGATACCTTTTCTCGTAACACAGAATATGCACTGCCACTACCATCATAGACACCACACAGGGGCGCGTCTACAATAAGTAACGGTAGTCACAAACAACCACAGCAAGCCACGCGAATCCCAACGGAGAGAAGAAAAGAAAAAAAAAAGCAAGCCACAGCAAACCGCCGACCTCCGAAAATCAAAAAATCTTTGAACGGCGCTTTGATCGAAGGCTAGCAAGGACTCGAAGGATAAGCGCGAATATGATACCCAGACACCGACTAACGTAGGTTACAGAGGGAGAGAAAGAAAAAAAGGGTTCCCAAGACCGTAGAGAGTACAGTACCGTATCCGCCAGCGCCAGAGGATCGTTTCAACCCCCTACAGTACCGTAGTACGATACCAAAACTCATCCCCCTCCAAGGAAAAAGCTACGGTAGTGCCCCCTTCCGTCCTTCAAAAAAAATTTGTGGGTTCTAAAATTATCCTTCATTCATCCCTTGAGATGTAACTAAATCTCTGAACCCCCCCTCCCCCCAGGCAAAGATACAAATATCTCTAACGGGTGAGGAGGATACTTGTAATGTGCCAGTTTCGGTTTCGAAAATAAAATATATATAAAAAACGGTAAAATTGCCTTCGTGTGTCATGCGAGTGAGATTTTGTGATGCTTAGTTCCGCGCTTAATCCTTTGGTCGTCGGGTCGCTTGTTGATGTGGCACATGGCGCAGTTACTGTACGAGTATGATGCTGTACGGTTGCGTGAGGGTGGGTTTGGCCCTTTAATCTTGGAGAGGGGGTGTTTTGGATTGCACGTGAGCTTTTTGCCTGTGCTTTGCTGCTGGGGTAAATCGCTCGTGACTAATCTTTCATTCCATCCTCCTCCTCCTCCACTGCATCGGCTGTTTCTATGACAAGACTGATGGCAAAGGACGCATGACTAATCTACCTCGCTCTGCTGCACTTTCCTAATCAAGCCAGTATGATATGATACCATACCGTACTCCTACTGCCCTGTATCCAAAAACACCACAAGCCTGTCCATGTCGCATGACTAAGCTACCATCCCTCTTCCTTCCCCCCCCCCACCACCCTCCCCTTCCCGGTTCCACCATAATACGGGTATCATACCATCCATGCGCAGGCACAATACCGGTACCGTATTTACCACAGTAAAAAATAACACAAGGCCAGGACCACAACCCCAAGTCAAGCGAACGAAAGAAAGAAAAGAGGGAAAGAAGAAAAGAAAAAAAAAAAGAAAAAACCTAAGCCCGCCACCGTACAACCAGGAAAAACAACCTTTGCGAAAACTTTTTTCTCCCACCCGACCGGTAATACACTGGAAAGAAACGGAACAAAAATATCACACCATACGAGCAAACAAGTCAAAGTGCGAACTTGACAAAGCAGGATAACGGATCGAGTGAGACCTTGTGCTCGTGCCCACGTCTGTCGGTGCTCCCTCCCTTGCCTGCTTGCGCATTCGCACATTATTCCTCTTGCTATTCTTGTGATAATTAGTATTACTATTACTATTGCTGTCGGGATCATACCACCAATATGGTATTGAAAATTTTCTTCTTTCTTCTTCACTCTTCTTCATCCTCGGTTTTGCAAGGTGCCAAGAGCTAGAATCTAAATTTGGTTGTAATGTTCTGACTACGGGTGAGGGGGAACGCGTAAAGGGTGGTGATGGATGATGGATGGGTGTTCACGGCTTGCGTAGATTTTTTTATTTTTATTTTTTTCTTCCACAAGATTTGTGAGAACGGGGAGGATGGGATGTCTTGCCCGGTTGCTGCCGTGGTTGGGTTACCGGTACAGTCAGTCAATCAGCTACCGTACCTTACCGTACGTATGATAGTCACTCACTGTTGGAGAGCATCGCATCGTGGCTTTTTCTTTTCTTTTCGAGTCTCGAAAGATAACTCGAGCAGGGTAGATATCATCATTTACTCACCCGGATCATTCGAGAGCTATTATTCAGCGTCTTGAGCGCGGATGTTCTACCCTTGCACCACCAGAGGCGGAGAGAGAGAGAGAGAGAGAGAGAGAGGGGGGAGTCCGAGTACTGTACTGTACCCGAGTACAGTACCAGCTAAGCCAGGCAGCGCACGCGAAATTGCGGAGGCGGCTGTGCAGTACGGTACTACAGTAGTACAATACCGTACACCACGGCAAAAGCACCGGTTGCAACGAGAGTTTCCCAGATACCTTTTCTCGTAACACAGAATATGCACTGCCACTACCATCATAGACACCACACAGGGGCGCGTCTACAA
>PYWC01000001.1:444303-524979 GCA_003182015.1 Tuber magnatum | reverse complement strand
ACAGACAGACAGGTGCCTCCTCACAAGACCCTCTCCGCTGATCGCTGCGTGGGGGCGGAGGAAGGATCCAAACCTCTATTTACTATTACTAGGGTCAGTTGGGTCACGATCACGGTGTCATCGCAAAAAGGAAAGAAAGGGGGAGAAATGGAGAGATGTTTCCTGAAAGATCCGGTAGTTGGGAATGCACGAGTACTGTACTAGTACGAGTGCTCTAGGACACTGATGGAGTACCGGTATGACTGTTTGCGAGTCATTTGTCCGGTGTGTGCGCGAGTGTGTGAGTGTCTGGTACCACGGCAGGCGGTAACTGTAGGTCATGCTCTGGGCTGGTTGCGTCGCGCTGCGCGCGAGATAATGGCGACCCCGTCCGTCGGGGTCGGGGGGCGGAAGGGGTGTATGTATGATAGCACTTTTGGTCAACAGCCACTCTTTTCTTCTGGCAGCTGTGGACAAAAGTGTCGGCCTCTTGCTCGGGCCAGACATGATATCATACTCGAGTAAGAGGGTAACCTAACCCTGAGGTTCAAGTTCTCCCGAGCGGGAAGAGTCTTCACCGGGGAGGGAAGGAGGGCATAGATGTTTGGGTAGAGTTAAACCAAGTCCCGGTAGCTTTTGAGTTGGCCCTTCGCTTCCGGGTGGAAAATGACGGTACGGTATCCGGCGCCTAATCCCAATATGCACCTTCTTATCCCAAGGGGGATGGATGGCAGAGGAATAGATTGAGCAAAGCATTATCATCAACAATATCAGGGAAACTCCTCTGTCCCCTGTCCAGCTGAACCTGTATGCGGCACAGAAACATACCCCGGACTAAAAACGGGCGGTGTCATGCTGCTCTCCCCTCCTTTCCCTACCGGTAACTTTGTGCGAGGGACTCGGGTCAAGGTCGAGCACCAGCCAGCCAACCTGTGGCTGAGCCCACCTCTTTTGCTCCAAGCTCTCCTCTTGGCGAAGCGAGTTTTCTTCCCGTTTCACTCGCATGTCGCACCAGGTAATTGTTAAAATCGCACTTTTGCGCTCAACCGGCGCCGGCCGCGTCCCTCCTGTCGTATCATACCTCGCCCCAAAGTTTTCAGATTACGGGTACTCGAGTATACCGGTATGGGGAAACCTGGTTGGGATGGTGGAGGGCGATGGTGGTGGGGAAAATTTTTCGCTTCCGGTTTGGTTGGGGATTTTGTTTCACTGAGACCTGAAGATGTGCTTCTGGTTCGCACAGCTTTTTGGGGATACCCGAGGTGGTGGTGGTGGTGGTGGTGATGGTGGATGGTGGATGGTGGATGGTGGATGGTGGATGGTTTGGGCCTGGCCAGGCCCGATCGCGACCATGGCGGGTCCGCACCGTCCATGCCTGAAGATTAATTGACGGTTGACTGACGAATTTGGTTTCCTCTTTTGGAGTGTGTGGGAAAATGGGTAACGACCACGACCGAAAAAAACAAAAAAACTACTAGTAGGGCCAAAAGGGAGAGAGAAAAAAGAAGGAAAGGGGGATAAGGAGTGAGATCTTACGCTGATGATGCTAGGCCCTGCTTTTGCTATGCTATTGTATTGCTCGATGCGGTGAAGCTACCGTATTGGCTATTGACAACCATAAGATGCATCACCTCGCGCTATCTGGGGGATCGACCGCGCATTCCGTGACTGTTGTTGCTTGTGCCTGCCCGTAAGGTGCTGTACTCGTAATGATGGAAGGGATTGCATTCCTGTCGTGAGGGATGCTCGTACGTTTAAGGCCCTGGCACCCGTACTCGTGCGCTGACTGGTTGGCAAGCGAGAGGATTATTACAAACGCCAACTATCGTGGAAATGAGGAATTGGCACACACACACACACACACCACCGTTCGTGGTAACACGCAACACGCCTACGCAACACTGTCCACAGGATTAAACACCACCGTGGTAGCAGAGGTGGTGGTACAATATTGTGCTTCCTGAACACAGGCAAGACAATTCGTGCAGTACCGGTACGGTATCATACGGTACCGTGACCACCCCACCAGCAGTGCCGAGGGAATATCAAAATTGTAGGAATGCCAGTACCCTTCTCGCACTTGTATCATAAGCATACCATGCACGCACAAGAATGAAAATGAAGATATCATACCCTACCTCGGTCTGGACGCCCAACGTAACCCATGTTACCGTAGTTGACAAACCTCCACAGCATACCCTACAGGCACCGTTACCCCCAACCTCCCCCTCCGAAGGTGGCCACTTTCCCGTACCAGTATGATACAGTACAACACGATACACACCCCACCTCCACCACCACCACCACCACCACCACCACCACCACCACAGCACACTAGAGCACACTCCATCAAATCCAGCATCGCGGTATACCATACGAGTATCAAATTTTTTTTTTGACAGTTGTCCCCTTCGCTCGTTCGCCTCATCCCCCTGCCCCCCATGGTCCGCTGCCCCCCTCCTCCCCTTTCTCCACCCATCCAACATTGAGTGCATAGCGAACCGTCACAGAACCTGTACGAGTACCGTACATTGACCGAATCCGGTCATCCCATTCTCCATCTCGACAAGAGTTCTAGCCACTGTTGGCAGCCACAGCGTTACGGGACGATATCTACGTGTCTTTTTTAGGTATGATAATGTAGCCCCTCCCCCCCGATTGTCCACTGTGGCATGAATGAACGTAGGGTACTGTACTATTCCGGTAATCGAGTGGGTGCATGGCATAGCATAGCATGGCATATTCGTTAGCGTGGTCTCGCCTTATAATACGAATTAGACCTTTTTTCCTACTTACTTGCTTGCTTGCTTGCTTGTTGTATACTCTTTTGTGCAACGGATTCATTCATTTATTATATATTTTACTTGTATGTATGTGTGTATGATACCGCGTATGCATATTGCAATGGTCACTATCCAATCCCGCTCTGGTTATCATACGGTACGATAGGGCAAAGTGCGTATGGTGCCGTGGGTACCATACGGCGTTTTGCCCCATAACCATACCGCTATAGCATCGTAACGTCCATCCATCCGTCCGTCTACGGTATCATATAGTACAGTACCGGTACCGGTACTCACCGGTCGTCATAAAGGACTTGGGTTAGTTGGAAGAGGGGGAGGAAAAAAACAATAATAATAATAATAAAAGCCCATCACGCATAAATGATGACTGTGATTGGAAAACCCACTCTCAGCTGAAAAACAACCAAGGTGGATACCGGTACAAACATTTTTCTTTTCTTTTCTTTTTTTTTTTTTAACTAGGTACGGGTAAATTAATAATCATGCTGCCTACAAGTTATCATACTAGTACGGTACGGTAGTCTACTCGTACCACAGTTGTCTGCCTACCTACTGGAAAGAAATGGTGGCTGTTCTGGACTCTTTTTGTTGTATCATGTGTATCGTGCGGTAAGGTAGATAATATACAGCGCCTAAGCTATGATAGTTGAGGGTTGAGGCAAACACGCGTTAAGTTTAGTTTACGGTATCATACCATACGAATCACCTTACCTATATCTATTATCCACCAGCGCCGGTTTTACCGGTAGGCTAGCATTTGGCACCCACACTTGATGTCCTTTTTTTTCTTTCTTCCCCTTCTTTTCGCACCCCCTGTAAGGCCCCGTACTTACCGTGCCGGTATGATAGCGTATTGGAGAATACAGTGTATATGAAAGGTACTTGTATCGTCGACAGTGGTCTCGCTTTTACGTGCGTATCCAAGGGATCAGAAAGGGTAAGCGTCGTTACCCGAATGGAAATATGTCACTTTTCCATTCTGTTTTTGCATCTTCCAGCCTTTTTCCTCCCAGACATACATCTTGCCACGTGAGCGAGGATTGGGTCGGTTGGCTGGTTGGAGGGGGAAGTTGTAGAGTTTGAGTATGAGTACCGGGTACTGTATGCAGGGTATAATATGTACGAGTACTGTGCAGAGTATGTACTGTAACTAATCTATTTTTTTCTCTCTTGTCGCGCCTAGAGAGAAGGGGAGAAGGGAAGAGAGAGAATGGAAAGCAAAGGGAGACGAAAGGAGTCTTGTCCGCCAATACTTTCCGCTGGGATGGGACGTTGCAAAAATAGCTTTGAAGGTGGTGAATGAATGAATGGATGGATGAATGGAGGAAGAAAGACTTCATTCAGTTACGAGTAGCGCGGCTGTACTGTACCTGTGCCGGCACCGTAGAAGGAACCCTTCAGTAATTTCGACGCATTATTGTTGGACTCGCCACGAAAGGGGGAAGTGTTTGACTGGAATGGTGAATTAATTTTGGCCTCATAACCTATGTTCTACTGCTACGTTTAGATGCGTTACCCGTTACCGATAGCCGCCAAACAGAGAAGGCCCCTAGGTTAAAGGAAACGTATCATGTATTCTGGCAACGAGGGATAGTCTAGGCGTTTACTGCAACTCTCCCTTCCGGTGGCCGCTCGAGCAAATCGCCAGAGCTAGATTGGCGCAGGGCAGACTTTGTTCCAAGGGAGTTTGCCTTGTCAAAAAGCGGCGGACGGGCAGGAGGAAGGAAAAAAAAAAAAAAAGGACTGCGGCCAGTTTCGCCAGTTTCGCCAGTTACTAACGAGGTGTGCGTGGAAAGAGGGAAAAGGAGGGTAAAGGGAAGAAAAAAAAGAAAAGAGAAGAAAAATCCCCTTTTCAGGGCGTGAGTGTGATTCGTGGGTGACTTTTTCGGCTTTGGGGCGCTGCTGCCAGATCTGGATTTGAGAGGAGGACAAGAGAATGATTTTTTTTGTATTCCGAGAGAAAAATAAAAAATAATAAAAAAGTGAGCGCCGGAATTAAAAATGGTGTGCAGGTCAGGTTTGGAAAAGTGCAAGTTGAGACATGGGATATTTTCTTGGGATGGATGGTGAGGTAGGGAGGGACTTGAGGGGTGCGGTGTGGTAGGATTCTGGAGTGCAAGGATTGAGTAGGAGAGTTGTGAGTCGCTGGTCAACTTGACGCCAAGGAATCATGACCCGGAGCTCTCTACCTGCCCGTGGCTTCGCGGTATAATACGGCCCCCCACTACCCAACTTCACTTTCCAGCAACAACCAGAGAACCATCATCACGAACTGCAGCCCTTTCAGAGACCTCATTCCATCTTGCATTTAAATACCCTTCCATCCCCCCCACTCTCAAGCTAGAAGAGAAAAAAAAAAGTTCCAAACACTCAACCGCAACAGCACCAAGCTTCAAGCATCATTTCTCGATATCTATATCCATAAACACACACAACCGCAACAATGAAGATGCCCAGTAGCTCCAAGGACATGCTGTCCGAACGCGTTCACACTTCTCTGAGATCATTCCATTACCACGCTAGAGACTGCCAAGCTTGCTGCGACCCGTACTTCGTGCATCTCTCCAAGACCCTTCGTCTCTGCGATAACGGCCATGCACTCGCTCAGGACGCAACGGATGCATTGTACGCAAAGGCTAGAACTACGCCGTTGGGCCAAATCGACATTGCATTCCCGGAAGGTTGGGAATCTGTTGATGGGTTGATCAAATCTATCACCCACCACCTCCAGGGAGCACCAAGCAACCGCATTGACCTCGAGGCAATGAGGCAAGCAAGGACCGTATCCAGCAACACCGCAAGGAGGATCGAGGCTGAGAGGGAGGGGAAAATCACATATGTTTCCCCCGAGGGTATTAGCCGCGGAAACACTTTCGCCAGCGACCTTACCAGGAGGGGAACAATTGAGGTGCCTCATGCCCCGGTGATGGGCAGGTCCAGGTCGACAAAGTACCACCGATACGTCGACCCTACCAGGTCGTCCGGATTCGACCTCGCCGCTACCGCTTACGAACAACCGCAGCGGCAGCACGCTAGCCACCACAGTCATCGTACGGGCTCTCGTTCCCCGAGAGAGCACGGCTCACCAAGGAGTAGCGGAAGGGCAGTCTCCTTCAACCCCGAGATCGAGATGCGCTACTTTTAAATAAAGGGCGCACCCTCAAGAGCCCTGCAATTCGACGAAAAGTTGGAGGAAACTTTAATCCCTTTCCTGCCCTTCTAAATGGATGGGGAAGAAATAACACCCTTGCCCATCCACCGCACACGCATTACGCCCTTCGCATTCATAGAACGCCCCTCTCCACACGTATCATCCACCCACCCCACTTCCGCATACCCACCACCTCACCGATAGCATCTTCTGAATATCTCGTCTTTTCACCGACTCCCATGGGACAACGCGAACCGAACGAACACCCTGACAGAACTTGCACAAATCGGTCGACCGGTAGGGAGAACATGGGGAGGATACTTGGCAGCGTCCGAACGGAAACATCTGAAAGCTCTCCTTCATTATTGTAGGGCTGAGATCATTGTTTATCTGCCGACCTTTTCATATACACTTTAATACCCCGAAGAAAACTAGAAGAAGAAAAGCCGAAAGAAAAAAGGATTGGAGAATTTTGGCTTATTCAAGACTCCTCCTCCTTGATTGGTTGGTGGGAGCTGAGATGGGTTCCGCGTTTTTGATTTCTTTCCACTTCTGCTTTTCTTCCATTGGTCTCTCCCTAGAGAGACTTGGTATAGAGAGCCGCGCGTTTTTGTTTTTGTTTGTTGGACAGCTTTTCTTTTCTCCTTTATTTGTGCTTCCGATTTGATTGTATAGATAAAAGGATATTCCTTTTTTTTACTAAAAGCCCTGGATGAGCAGCTAGCTGCAGACCCGATGGACGGAAGGATGGGAAAGGACGCTCTTTGACATTTTTTCTATTTCTTTATTATTATTATTGTTATTTTCCCTTTGTAACTTGAGGATTTTTTGGTTAGAGGTCGGACATACCAACGGGTCCTGTATATGCGATTTCCTTTTCTTTTTCCTTTCGTTCCGCAGACGATATTCATTCCCTTTGTATCCGAATTAAAAACATTTGTCAAAAAAAACAAGCAAACATTATGAGTGCCTTCTTTGCCTTGAGAACGATGATGATTGGATTTGAAATGAATGACAGGATTAAAGTTAAGTTTTTTCTTTTCTTTTCTTTTTTTGTAGAACAGCTGCACGGTGGGCTCCCCCACATAATATGCATGCCGTATCCGTAATGTGAGGTGGTGGTCGGGGTGATTTTGTTTATTTAGACATTTCCTCGTTTCGAGCTTTGTACTTGCCGATTCGCAAAGTGTCCGGACGCCCTGGCACATCAATCGACCCAAGGTGTCCGGATACTTTGCGAATCGGCAGGTGGCCAACCATGGAAGTTCCTGACCATGTCCTGCGTGAGACTCCTATGGCAGCCCACACACACAGCGCTCGCACAGTTGCTCTTGGCTAGGTACAGGGCAGTACTCGTCTACCATCGGAATTTCACTTAGCTTCACTGCACTTATGATATCTTCACCACATGTTCTAACCGACCGTCCCACTCATGCTTCCTCGCGTCCGTACTTTCGACAGAGTCGAAACGCGGGGGAGACCACCCTTCTCTTCAGACTTCCCCCTCCTCCTCTAAAGTTCGGATACCAAAACTGGCCCTTCATACCGATAATACGCATGGGAGGAGTTCTCCTTCCACTGCGCGCGCCGTGCGGCATCCCACCATGCACCCCACCACAATGACTCCTTCCCCATGTAGAGCCGCACAAAACGCGTCACGAGAAAAGTGCGAACGTCCAGGGTGCGAAGAAAAGAAGAGTCATCTCATCCCATGCCCATGCGGCCATGCCTACCCGTCCAGTGACCGAGCCAACCAAGGCGCAGCTCTCGCTTTGGCGTGGGTGTGTGTGTGGTGGGCGGGGGGTTCAGATTGTTTTGCGATAATAGGTGGACTGGGTCACGGCAGCGCCTCTTGTGCTTTTTCCTGGGTTTCCAACTTGGGGGGGGGAGGAGATGAGGAGGGCAGTGAAGAATTGCTTGTGTGACGAAGTGGACCCAACTTAACTTGGCAGGGCAACAAAATTGACAAGTTTTGCGCATGATGGGGAAAATTTCGGCGCCTTGTGGCATTGTCCCCTTCTCTTTCGTGCCCTTATGACGTCGATGACGATGATTTTTATTATTATTTTAAAAGCCTTCACCAAGTTTTTAGTCCGTGTGTCCGAAACGGGGTGGTTTTTGAGGGGAACGGTTTTATTCCCCCTCCTTTCCCCTAGGGCTACCTGTTTTGAACTTCGTGGTGCCGTTGCCGTAGTGCTAACGCGTTGGTTGGGTGTGTCCACGCTGAAGTCGTCTGTTCACAGGTTCCCGGTGGAATGGGCACTTGATCGTCCGTGTTGCCCTACAGTACTTTACTGGCGGTGGATAAGTATCCTCAACGTGGTTCGCGAATTTTGCATCTGATTCTTGTAGCCCCGGTGACGGCGAGGGATGGGGTTGCCAGGTGGAGATATGGAACTGGGGGCTGATCGGGATCGGGTGGTTGAGGATTGTTTGAAGTGGAGTAACTTAGGGACTGCTGGGTATCCTCTTGCGGGAGAATAACTCTGTGAATTCTCTGCAACTTAACTGCTTTCAGCCCGGCCGTTGACATGAGTATATGAGGGTATGAGGGTGAAGCGTAACGTCCCGTGGGGATTTTTTTTGGGTGTCGCGGGGTTGTTTGGTTGGTCTGTGAGGTAGACCACACATCCTAAAACGTTAGGTCATCCATAAAAGTAAACTTTGTTTGGTGGGGTAATGTGCGCGGGTGCGAGGAAGCCATAAAAGAACCCCCCCCTTTCAACGTCTCTCGTTAATTGCGTGACCTTGACGACTCCGGATCGCGTCCGAAGTACAGTGCGGTAGTGTGAATGACTGAGTGAGTATGGTCCGCAGCGTGGTATAATATATGCCCTGAACGCTCGAACTATAAGTAAAGTACATTATGCGGTGCGAGTGTTCACGATGACTTGGCAGCGGGGTGTCGCATCTCTCGCTTCTGCATGTCGAGTGTTCGACATTTAAAAGGCAAACGTCAGGATCGCCGACTGAGCTGATGGAGGGGCCGAGGGTCTGGGCCATCTAAATCTTTGCTGATTCGTGAAATATAGGTTAATTTTTGTCGGTTGGTCGGTCGGTCAGTCCTTCGTGGTTTCAGCCTTGTCGTAGTTGCTTCCCTCTCTCCATCCTAGTCTAACCCGCTCCCTCCTTCGCTCTCCCTCGAGAGATTCGGCCCTCTATATAGGCCCGACGGTCTCTGGCTCATACTACCCAGCCCCCCACCTTCTGGTGCTCAGGGAGTCAGTATCCCTGGTATCCAGGCTCGGATACACAATTCATTGGTCGCCTTACTTTTTTTTTATCGCGCAGCCTGTGAGAAGAGCCTGGTACCGTATGGGGCGCAATTGCTATGTACACTCTGGCACTGGGTGGAGAGAGGGAAGGGAAGGTGAAAGGCTATACGATCCCGGTACCGTGAAGTACCGGTATGTTTGGTGCTTTGAAGGCTGGGAGGAGAGACTTGTGAGTCAATTTCAGATGCGTTGGCAGATGAGCTTCCAGCGTTTCAGCCTTGCCGTGGTCCTTTTTACTTCTGTACGGACGTGGTGGGCAGGCTGGGGATAAGGGGAAAGGCTCAAGCCCGGGAGCTCTTCTACGATAGGGCATTCATTACTGTAGCTTTTTGTGGGGTCGTTTTCAGGGGAGAAAGGTTGAACTTGTTTTGGGATGATGTTTTGCGGCTGCACGACGGCCAATTTTATCTTGATAGTCTATCTCCAAAAAATTTAAAGTTGTGACACCCGTGTGGGAGATCTCTCTTGGCAAACGTCACTCGGCACGGGGGTGTCGGGTGACTGGCTGAGTCATACCTAGATTCACAGTTTGTATGAAGGGCCAACCCATCTTGAACCTTTCTTTTGAGCTTGTAGACGATGGTTAGAGCGGGCGTCAAGCGCTTGTATTGGTGCAAGCCTTCATGCCGTAGCTTGGAAGCGAATCTGGACCCATCTCACCTTCTTTTGCCTTGGTAGGATGGAAATACGGTAAGGAAGGTTGCTTGATTGGGGGTTTCAGGATCACTTTGGCACAGAGTATAGTGGTGCAGGTGTATCGAGGGATTGCCAGTTACATACTGTAGCGACTCTGTCGGGGGGTCTCATGTTGAACTTGACGACGACCACGATGACGCTACTGTACCGCTGGAGTAGATCTTGATCTCTTCATATCCTTTCTTCTTCTTCTTCTTCTTCTTCCTCCGCACTTTGCCCTATTCTGCGCTGACCAGTTGAAAAACGGGGAATTTTGTAGGGGAAGAAATGGTCTAGGGTGCATTGGTGGCTCGACTATCGTGAGTGGATGCACGGTATCTACCGGCATGGGTTTGCTCACCGCTCGAGACTAAATTTACTCTAATCCTGCGTGGAACTCACGATGCCGTATTCGACTCGTTTATAAATATTTCTAAGGCTGCATAGTCTTTACCCCTCTCCCCGGTGCAGCCCCTTATAAAGTTCGTCCCTACAAGTACAGACCCCACGGGGTATCAACCTTTATGTTGTTTCCTCACCTATTGGAACTTTCACGATGGCCCCGGTCGTTTTCGCTTGTTAGTTTTGACTCAGTGCCTCCGCCAAACTCGCTATTACAGCAAACCTCTTTCCCCCGGAGATCACAATACGTGAAATGTGGTCTCGCAATTTGCTCTAGACTTCCCCGCTGCCACGAATTACCCTGGATCTCAAAACTGGTACTCGGGGGTCGGAAGGTCAAAAGCTGAGTGCGGATATCCGGTGGATGATTTGCGTGACCCAGTGGAATATCCCATACTAACAACCTGGTAGGGGGATCTGATTGCCCGACTTCCGCAACTTCCTCTCTCAGTGAGGCTTCAGCAAAGATACCGAAGCCAAATTAAATCTTGTTCTTCCGGGTCCCACCGCAGTCTGTCTGTGCGACGAATTCCAACGGCAGGGAAATACCGTAGACACCTGCGACCGATCTCGATGCATCGTTCCGTATTCCATCGGTCTGTTATGGCAGTGTGAAGATACCACCGTATTCACTTGTTCTGGTTCAGCGTGTTGCTCTCTTGCTCGCTATATTCCACATCGATCCTGGCACTTGACGCGACTAGCCTTGTCGTTCACATGTACTATTTCCCACAAGCTCGCTGCTAACCTAGGCTATTGATAGCACAGCACTTCTATTATAACGGCATCTTCGTCACGAACTCTCCGTTGCTGGCAAGTCCTGGAAGTCAGTGAGTAAGGGGGACTGTCAGGGACACCTATATCATGGAGTAGTGCGAGAAATACTGTACTTCATCTATGGGAATGCCCGACACCGTACCGGTGCTAAATCCAACCAAGCAACCAGAACCCTGACGGGCCTGAGTATCGAAACTCTGGTTAGGGGGTGAAGGATGGCTGACAAACATAGCTCCCTATCCCTCGCTGGGTATCCTGTGCAGGAAGCATTACCATTAATGGAAATATAACGACAACACTCCCGGAGGCCACTACCGGTAGATATTGGCGTGCGTTGGAGCTACTGCGGACACACCCTCTGGGAGGGGACATTTAAAAGTTCTTGAGTCCCGACGGTGCCTCCAATGTGAGTATCGCCGATCCTCTCAAGGTGGAAATACCTGAGGCTTACGGCGGCGTTTTGCTGAGAATTTGTGCTCGAATAGCCGTGAATTCGGCCTAGTTCGGCACCGGCTTGTCCATCCTCACCACCTATGGAGCAGGATTCCTCGAGAGCTAACCATGCAATAGTGCATGAAAAGGGGTATTCAACTCGAGCCTCTAAAACCGCTCGAGAACTCTTCTAGGTCAAGTAGGATGAGGCGAACTTTATTATAGGTCGTCCAATACTGGCGCCCCACAGGAAGCTGATAGGAGCCAGGTGAAAGAGCGGCCACGTTGGAATTACGATTGTTCATGGACTGCCTTAGTGTCTCGGTGTCTCGGTGTCTTTGGCTGCCAATTGGTGCATACCAGTGGCCCCATCTCTGGCTGTGCGAAGGCTAGCATTACCGAGGCAGGGACCCAAGCGCTACCACAACACGGATCGGGTGGCGTTGAGTTGTCCAAGGCCCGGACCGCAGAGTCATTTTCGGAACAGTACGAGTGCAATATTCCGTGTTTTGGTGGATTCTGGTAGTGAAAAGGTGGATACTGGTCCCCGAGCATTTCGTACCCGATACATCCGCTTTGTGGATGTGTTTCTTCCGGATGATTGGACATACATAGGCGTAGAGTTGTGAGATCTAATCGGTCCATATTGTGGCTTTGGTTTGGATTACGCATTTTGCGTGATTTTATCGACTTCCCTGGAACCAATCGTTACGGACAATCACAAAAGTGGGAACTGTCAAGCCTGACAGCAAAAGTTTTTCCCTTTCTTCCCCGAGAATCGTACAGGGTGTTCAAGCATAGAATTCTTTTCATTTTTTTCTCACTCTCTCCTTAAAGGATGCGGTGAATATCGATGGGTTCTCAGCCCTGCATTGCGTTTGTTTACTGGGTACCGACGATGGTAAGTGTACCGTACCCCATCCCTGGCCCAGAATTAAATTCCTGGAACAGCTAGAGAATCGCCAATTATTCTTAACATGTGCCTGCTATTATATTACCTGCTCCCGACCCCCGGGAAGTCGGGGGAAAGTCACCGACAAGAGCCCGGTAGTTATCCATTCAGTCATTCGTTTTCTGGATGCTAGAATTAGCGGAGACTTTATCGGGAAGGACCTACCGCTTCTAAAAGGCAGCAGGCGAACCAGCCCACCGGATTACAATAATCGGTGTGGTAGATGCGGGTTTGGGAGTTTTCTTTTCTTTTCTTTCTTTCTAATTGCCGGTATTTCATAAAATCGATAAGTGCGTTTTGACCTTTATGATCCTGCAGAAAAATACGGGAATACAGGTACAATGCAGTATTTCCTTCAAGCAACCAGCAAAGAACCCATGTTTTTGGTCTCGAACATTTGAACAGCTGTCAAGTCAACCCTAGTCCACTTCCGTTGACGGCCTACCGAGGTTACCAGCCAGTTGGAGAGGCTGGAAAGAACCCGCCAAGCCAAGATCGAAGGCTACAAACCCCGGCGAATCAAACGCAATCCAGCTATCAATATTTCGTCTTTTCCGAACTCTCTATCCCCTCGGAATATTGGCTATGTTGTGCAACAATCAATTAATCGAATAAATAATTCCCTGGTCTTCAAATCCGTGCCTGGGCATTGACCTGCATTGAGTAAGTAGGAGGGGGTGTTTTTTTTTGCAAGGAGAGAAAAAAGCAGTATCTCTAGCTTGGCTTTCTACTTGTATTGCAAAAGGAAAGCAAAATCTCCGATTCAAATCCCCCATCCCAAACTCGAATCTTCACGCAGGGGGTGCTGCAACAGCAGCGGGCTACATCTTTGCTAGATTGGAAACGGTAGAATTGAACGTCCAAGCTGAGGACTCCCTTGCTTGCGAAAAAAGGAAAAGAAAAGAAAAGAAAAGAAAAGAAGACGCACGAACCAAGTGGGTTGGAAGTTTACATTTAGAGATACAGGAAGTTGCTGCCGAGCGAGCGATCGATAACTGTGGCTCCCGATTTTTATCACTATCAGTATTCCTGAAGGGAGAGCTTGCTCCTGCGGTACTGTACGCTGACTGCACCATGATCGGGGAGGAAATACGTGGGGAACAAGATGGAAGGAATGTAACGGGATACCTGCCTGGATGGATGGGTTAACGCCCGGATGGATGGATTGAATACCAGACTACGAATATGCGTTCGAATCTTTCTTTCCAACTTCTGAATATTCTCTCACTCTCTCCGTATTCTCTTGCCCTTACTGACTGCTCCATCGGACACCCGCATGAGTTGCGCTTTTGCAGCACTTTTTGCAAAAAAATAATCATGGTCATCTTTTTTGGGAATCAACAAGAAATCCATGTCCCGTCCTTTCACAACGGTCTCCTATGATTTGCCTCTCCTTCGGGCGGACACGGGAGTAGCCTGGAGCGGTGGATCCCCGGCCGATCTGAACGCGGTAGGAGATGGGGAAAAACATACAGATTGTTATTGAGACTGGACGCAGCGGCCGGGATACGTGACAGTGATATGGTAGTGACCTATCCTCGCGTTTTCTAGTGATGATGGTGGTGGTTTGAAAGTTTTGTTGTGAACTACTGTCCGATGTGCCTTCTTGCTGGGTTATGCTGTGTTGCAGAGGTGGGGAGAGGTGGAAAAGAAGGGAGGGAGTGCGTTGGGACGGAGGTTTCGTCTGATTTGGCATGGGTGCTTGCAGCGCCGCGTGGTTGTGCCGGTGTCCGCTACGAAGAGGCGGGAGGGAAGGTGGCGGGAACGGGAGTGGGGGATCCTGGGTGGGGGTATGTGTTGTATGACTTTCGTCTATGTTTGGGGTTGGGGGGTGCATGGGGGTGGCGATCGAGGTGTTGTGGGTTGGTGGTGTATTTTTGGAGTGAGTTTGTAACCGAATTAATGGCGAGTGAGTGAGTGGGTGTGACGGTAGCAGAGACGTTATGTGTGCTGGATTTTTAAGTGGTGATACGAGCAGAGTAGGTTACTACAAGTAGGATGGGGTAAAGTGAGATACAGTTTGATATTACTACCTATGGAGAACAAGAGAAAAGCACGCGGAATACTGGTAACTTGAGGGGTTTGGGGGTTGCACGTTAATTTGCGAATTAATATATCATACTCACAACCACAATCACGATCTCCCAGTCTGTACCAATATTATGCCAACTCTGAAACTAGGCCTCAAACCAGTGCTCTCCCCCGAGACTCTCCGGCCGGGCTTTCCCCAACTCTCGCACGGTGCCCATCCCCAAAATCCACACCTTGAACACACTCGCCCGCGCTCACGGTCTAACCCCCGGCGAGAACCCATCTCGGCAACAACTCGGACCAAATACAGCAACCAACACACCCCAGAGCGCGAGATATGCGCCACACAGCCCGTAAGAGCCCTATTGTACTAGAGTGGCAACAACATAGTGGAACACAAACTCCCCAGGGCAACTTCCATTCCTCCCTTATGAAGCGCACCCACCCTCCCACCCACCCACTGGCCACCACCTCTTGGTAACCCATCTCCATCTCAATCCAAAAACGAGCGGTGCGTAACTTAAGAAGGGTGCGCGCAATCGTGTGAGATGCCAAGTTGGTTGGATGGTTAAGTCGGTCGGTCGGCTTGGTATTACCGGGACGCGCTACGCTATTTTCGGAATTTGTGCCTGTGGTTTATAATATAAACTTGTGGGTGTCATTTTTCGTGGACGTGGTGGGTGGTGCTTGTATTGGGATGCTTAGTCGCGGGGTGTCGTAGGAGGAGGAAGAGGAGGGGGTTTTTGGGTTTGTGATTTAGTGTTAATGTCTGGCTTGCACTGCGATTGTTTGTTTGTTTGTTTGTTTGGTGGGTGGGTGGATATTCTTCTGTGCGGTGGGGTGGGTTGGACGTGGGAGTGTTGATTGTGAATTTTGGGGTGGTGAGGGGGTTTGTTTTCTCTCTCTTTATGGCTGTTTGTTTGGGATTTGGATTTCTTGTGTTGGTTCGCTGTGGGGTGTTTTTGCAGTATCCTACTTTTTAGAAATTGATTTGTTCATCCTATACACTAATTGCTTTGGAAGGTCGGGTGTAGCTTTGTTTTGAGGGTAGTCATGGTTGAGTGCGGGTTGGATCATAGGATATCACGCAGCGAATATTGACGGCGAATAGGGCATCATAATTCCATTCCTAGAGATCTGGCAGCTATGATAAATCGTATAAAATGTTACTCATTTCATATTCTTTGCATCCAGCCCTGTCCTGAGAATCCCCCGATAATCACGAGTGATCGTTTATGATAACACTACTATCCTCATGCAGAATAATAATCATCCTCCTCCTCATCCTCCCAATCCTCCCCATCCTCATCATCATCCTGCTACAGGTTAGTATTTTTAGTAGCACTCATAGCTCCCAAAATGTAGGAATGACTAACCTTCAGAACCTTCTCCTGGATAATCCCTTCGGCCTTCTCCTTCATGACCTCAGCCCTCTCGCACCCTTCCTCCACGAACTCGCGAGCCTTTTCAACAACCATCACCCAGATATCCTCGTGCTCGTACATCTCCAACTCCAAGTAGGCCACTACCAGCACCGTCATAGCTAGGATCTTGCTCTCGTCCGTAACCTTTTCCGGGAATAACTCTTTCGTCAACTCCTCCACGTCTGGCAATTCTAATCCGATCAATTGCGTCATTTCCTCAGTCACCGGGAACGAGCCGGTGAACTCTTGCAGGCGGATTATTTTGACGACTTTTCGATGCGGGGTGTCGTTTTGGCTGGGCTCGGGGTCGGTAGGGGTGGGTATTTCCTCATAAGATGAGGCTCTAGGGGAGCTGGGGCTAATTAGCCGGCCACGCCACGCTACTGAATTATCATCTTCTGGCTGGTTCGAGCGGGTTTCGGCTTCTATGGGGCTGCGGGACTCAGCTTCTAAGGAGCAGGGTTCGACTTCTATGGGGCCGCAGAATTGCCCTTCTATGGAGTCGCAGGATTTAGAGGTCATTTCGGCATCCTCGCTATCACTGCCTTCCTTTGATCCGTAGGAGAGTGAGACCGTCATTGCATATTTTCGGAGCTGGCAACATACTCTCTCTTCGCTTCCAGAGGAGCTGGCTGGCGTGGGAGCTATCCGAGCCATCCTGGACATCATTCCCCNCCCCCCGGTCGTTGAAATGGAATTGATGGTTGCTGGGCGGGGGGGCGGAAGATGCGAATATACGGGTGGAGACGAACTTCGCGATGCCAGCATCCTATTTTGAACCGAGTTATGAGAAATCATCTGATCCCAATCACCGTTCGCGACTTCATCACGGGGTTTCAGTAGCGCCGACATGCTATCTTGTCCAGCATGCATCACGCTAAAAGCCCCAGGTATTTTCCCTGCCGAAACCGCGGGCGGTGGGACCTTTGCAAGGCCCATAGCGATTATGGGTGCCGAGGGTTGTCCTCCTAAAGAAAGAGCACCAAATGCATGCGCAGGCCTACCCGTAACTGGGGTTTTGGTAGAACTAGGCCCAGGTGTTCCGGCATTCGACCCGCTATCCATAAGCGCAAAATCGTCGCTACTATCATCACTGTCACTGTCGCTGTTGCGCTCTTTGCCTTGCGACTTCTTCGCGTTAGCTTTTGCGGCGGCTTTCTCTGTAACCTCCTTCTCCAGGAATTCATCTTCCACCGCGACAAAGCTAGCCCACTTGCTCGCGAGGCCCCATTTGATTGACAAGGACTCTCCTTCCCTCTCGACGTACTCTTGGAATGAGTCATCTCCGGGGCCGATTCCGTATTTCCCGGAGTGTAGCCAGCTTGAGCAATCCTCTAGATCCCTCAAAGCCATGCGTGCTGCGAGCTGATGAATTGTTAAACCGGGCTTGTCGAGCCGAGTGATCGGGATTGATAACTCCATTTGGGGAGCGGTTCCTTGCAGTTTCACTGAAGTGGGATTTCGGAGTGAACGATCCCCCGTGGGAGAAATGAGAAGATAAGCCACAGTCCGTACTTGTGGGTATAGTGGCGGAATTTGGTATGGTGCCTGGAGTATCTCAGGGTTCTTGAGCCCTTTCAGATGTGAGAATCTGTTCTCCGAAAGAGCAAGCTCGACCGGCACCGTGGGTCTTCCGGCGAGAAGTTTGTCATCGGAAGGAAGGGTTACGGGGGCCATATCGAGATCTGCATTGGGATCGAAGAGTAAAAACTTCTTTGGTGCATGGGGGGCTGCCGTACTCTTGCCCGCGTTGGCTGTGCCGGGTGCAATAGCGGAGGAGGGTGTGAGTTCCTCCTCATCGCTATCTTCCTCGTCCGATTCGTGAAAACCATCGTGAATGACCTTCAGGCTGTAATGATCAATATGTTCCGTCAATGTTGCCCTGAGCATTTTCACTACTTCACTTTCTAATCCACCAGTATCCTGTTCATCCGGACCATCCGCAACAACCTGCGAGTAACCGCCACCACTTCGAGCGATACCCTCGACCAATGAATGGGAGACCTCCGATCCAAGACCGATGGAGAAGAACCTTAACTTTCCTTTGCTGTTCTGGGTCGCTTGTTTTATGAATGCTAGCACCTGATCTTCCCCCCAGATTTCACCGTCGGTCAAAACGATGACCTCCGTGTTCACATCTTTCAACCTCCTCTTCACAGTCTCTTGAATAGGCTGTAGCAATTCAGTTCCTCCCATTTCTCCGTCAAAGCTGTCCACAAGTTTTAATGCAGCTTGTACTGAGTGTGCAGAGTTATCTTGTGACTTCTCCCAGAGGAACGAGTAAACAGAGCCGAATGAACAGATATTGAATTTGCACCCTTTTGGTAATGACTTAATGAGGACACTCACAGCGGACTTTAGGGGTGGGATCATAGGTTCCATAGACCCAGATTGGTCTACTATGAAGACTATCTCGTGTTTTTGCGTGTGGGAAATTTTAGGGTAGGCGAAACGTGGAACAAGTGTCACCATTAGAGCTTGCTGGCCAGGTATTGTAGGATGCGCTTCAAGCAGGGCCGTAGGAGTGCATAGAAACTGAGGCGTTGCGGTGGTGACAAGAAGGACAAAGTCTCCACTCAAATGCATAGATTTCTGGGATAACATCACAAGCGCCTTCCTATCGTCGTGTTTTTTCTTCCTGTCATCGCGTTTGTTCGCTGGATTGGGCTTCTTTTTGGCGGCCGCTCCATGAGTTCCAAATTGGATGGAAACCTTATGCGAGGGGCTTTCGATAGTCCGTATCCTATCCCCCATCGTCACGGCAATCGAGAAGGACACGCCCTTCTCAGCGCGGGTCTCATATTCGTCCCCAAAGAGCCCTTCAGGCGGGTCTCCGTATCTTGGAGCAATAGAAGTGGGCACAGTGAACCGGATACCATCCACCTTTGTATCGTGCTTCAACTCGGTAAGATATGTGATCTCAACCTTAACCTTAACCCCAGCGGGGATATTCCCGAGACTGGTCTTAAAAATCTCCGGGGTGAACTCCTCCAGTAGACCTGCCGTATACCCCTGGGACTTGGCCCTCTCATACGTCGCCTTGGCAGTCTCCTGTGGCTGCACTACTCCTGTGATGATTTTTTTCGGACCGACATGGCAAACAAATGAAACCACCGAGCAACCGGCGTATAGTGGAAAGTTATAGGTTGCCTCATCGATCGGTGCTTTTCCAGGATGATAAAACGATTGAGTCAATACGGTTCGTGTGGTGGTCGTGAGAATGTGGGCCTTATAGGATACCTGAACAAGCGGCAGATTTGCGATTTCAGCGACGGTCTGGTATGCGGGCTTCGTAGTCGGGGCTTCCTTATCGCTCGTTTTTTGGTTCTCCTTCTCGTGCTTTTTTCTGTGGTCCGCTGGCGTGTAGTATATGTCGTCCCGTTCTGTAAGGCCCCGTGTGTAGATGTGCTTGAAGTAGATTCCAGATTTATTGTGGAGATCGCGGGGGGTAAATCCGTCGTATCTATTGCCCCAGAACACTTCGTCGGCCTCGTCGTACTCCATTCGGGTCTGGAAAACAGGGCCAACAGTCAGTAAACGCTTGTGGATTCTCGGTGTGTGTGGGAAAATCAAACACGCATAGCCGAACAATGGGCTGACTAGCCTTTAGATTTGTATAGGGTGCTTGATAGAGGTGCCACTGGCGGATACCCAGGTTCTTGAGGGAACACTAAGTAGAGTAGGGGGGGCACAAGAGGATTCAGCGTATCTTTAAATATTTTACTCCTTTGATTGAGCTAGGTGGGGGATTTCTATGCAGCTGCCTAGCGGGTCTGAGCCCCGCCATTAGAGCCTCATGAGTGGTTAATCCAGGGGGTCGATATGAGAACTGTTGTCCTTCTGAGTGCACTTTTTTTATCACCAGCAAATGTGGTTCTGTCTCAATAAACCTGCACATGCGGCCATTGTTCAATTTGGTCACCGGTATTGAAGGGAACCTTGGCATTTTTGTTGATCTCTTCCCGGGATTTCTCCTGGTGGAGCCTAAAATTCACAAAACCCATCCTTAATAATATTATTATGAAAAAAACCGCAACCATACCCCCCGAAACATAGGTAATTTAGCCAAATTTGGACTAGTGCGATGTGTGACCCCAAAAATGTGTGACTTGGCTCACTTTTTCTTACATTTCGCGGGCAAAGATCATAGTGCTCTAGTTCACATTTCCAGAGATCAAAATCATAGATTGGTGTAATGGGTATGATATCTAGTTGCATTTCTGTAATCTTGAAATCAAAAAACCTCTCACGTCAGCAGTGATTATTCAACTTGGGACCGGGCAATTATTTCCCCCTACAATGCGTAGGTTTATTGCGACCGGAACCATATGGTAGCATTTTCCGGCTTGCGCGCTTGGTGTTCTTTCGGGTTGCCGCACCATAGCTATCTAGCCAAACAAGTTATCGGACAACATGCAACGAGGGGGCCCGTTGGGTGGCTATGGGGCCGCCGCCTGAAGCAAGAAACTGGCAGCCACCGGGAGCGCTTGCTTTTTGGGATCTTCAGTTCGATTTCATGGGGACCCTTAACTGCCTCGCTCTCAGTGGCGGCATCAACGTTGGAGGGGAAGGTGTCCTGCTATGCTAGCACTTATGTTAATTTAGACGAAGAAACACCTTCTAGAAACTAACATACGGTAGCGGTGAGTTCCAGAAAACAAGCAAAGAAGGAGGGGAGGGGATATCTCTCAGACAAACTTCCTTCGTGCGAGGGTTAGTCATGATATGAGCCGTACTCGCCGCATGAATTTAAGATATGATGTGTCGTTTTCCTGGTTGCCTTTGATCAATAGGACCGCCGAGCGTGCGCACCCGCCAAGATGGCGATCATTTTCCGTCACTCGCGAACTTAACTCTTTGGCAAGGCTGCTGCTTGCCTCGTGTGTTTTGGTCCGAATTGAATGGTCGGAAATCATTAGCAAACTGGGACTGGAGGTCTCGCAATCGTTCGTAGAGCTCAACCCACGTCCGCGGACACGAAGAGAAGAGGGAAGAAAAAGTGTCATTGGTATCATTTGTTCTAGCTACAGGAAGGGAAGTTCCCCGCTTGGAGAAAACGCAGCAGGATAAAAACTACATCCTCTCACATCACCACCCTAGGTCTAGGTTGCCTGCCGAACCAGATCAATACCAACGCTGCCCTCAGTCGACCGAGGTTTCGAGGTGTGAAACTTAACAACCCAGTCCTCGCCGACCTTATAAGCCCTAAACTGGCCCTGGTATCTAGAACCGTCCGTTGGCGGGGAGTACGCGAGGATTTTGTCCGGAAAGCAGGCCTGGCAGATGCGCTCTACGAAAGCGAATTCTGTATACAGAACGCCGGCGATCTACTAGCCGTTAGTGCGAGGAGGTCTTATGGAAGGGGGAATAAGAGGAACCTTCGGAATACCGCCGAAGCGGAAATCGTATACACTAGGGTCATCTGTTGGGAACAGATAACCGGGGATTTTCTGGTCCGTGTAAAGCATTCCACGGGGGTCGGGGTCCAGGTACTTTGGCCTTGTTAGTCGCTGCTTCTCCTGGTAGAGAGGGAAGCTCAATAAGCTAGGGAAAGTTACCGCTATAATAGTTTGAGATGAATCCTTAGTAATCACCGCTACACCATCTTTCAATCCAAGATATTCTACTGATGGCGTTCCATCAGCTTCTCCCTCGGTATATAAGATACTAAGACGAAATTTTGGGGAAACAGGGGCCGCAAGGGCAATGACAGCGAAAAGGAGGATGGATAGTAGGTGCTTCATTTTTCTGCTATTGTGTGAAATGATGGTGAGAAAAGGCCCACGTTTGGTGTTTGGGATTCTGTGGGATTTGTTGTTCTCTTATATAGAGGGGCAAAGGCAATGGAGGAGGGGGACCAGGGGGACCTTTCTGTTCAGTACTGTTCTGACGTAAATATTCGTGTCACGTTGTGCTTACTGCTCGGCTAGCAATCATCCAGAATACGAAGATCCACCATGGTATGTGAATGTTCTGTAGGGGTACAGTATCGTACAAGTATACGGATCTGGTGCCTCCCCCGACCATCCCTTTCGGACAGGTTCGGTCCAAAGACTGGTCCTTCGGGTATGGTGGGGCTTGGTGACTTGGAAGGATTTTATGGCATGTCCCAAATTTAGTGTTTTTTTCCTCCCTCTCCCTCCTCTTCCCCTCCAATCGGCGCTGCATCCAGAAAAGGGGATCGATCTGGCTAGCCCGTCTGTGCATATAACGTCTCTGTTCGCTTTTAATAATAGACCACCTGAGTATATTTTGCCTGAAGCGAAGACCCAAAAGTGCAATTATTCCATAAATATTAGATCCTCCAGCTGCCACTTGGATACGAGGTATTTTATTCCGCAGAAGTTTTTGCGACTGTGCAATTGGCACTGTCAATAGCATGATGGATTGGTACCGTATCCGGAAGATCAGGCTTACACTCAGCTACGAGTGACGTTAAATGATCCTTAGCCTTGTGATGCGCGCCTGTCCTCTTGGCTTCTATTCGTTCAACTGCTGTACGAGTACCTTGTAATATTCTGGTGGGAGTTATACGAGACGCTGTGCTCGGTGTAACACAATAGTTTTGGTGTCTTATGACATCGTACGGGGAGCTGTTCGGTGGATACGGTGCGGTGGCGGGGCGGAGCCCGACCGAAAGACACAATTATTGTCGGGCTTAATACAAGTCTGCTACATGTTACTCACAAACACTACCGACTTTAAAGTGGGAAGAAATATTTACGCTTCATGGGCTTCTATAAAATAACAGGACCACGAGAATTATACCCCGGACATTTAAAGACTCCCCAGACGGGCCGTCCCAGATACGTAGGTGTTTGTGAAGTATTATAGACTAATCAACAATTCAACTCGTACCCGTGTCAACCTACAACTCGTTACCGGTAAGGTGCGGGAAGGTGAGAAGGGTGAGCTTGCCACCCTTGTTCACACCATGAGCAACCCACCAATCACAAAGAACCAAACTCAATTAATGGCCTTAGAAGCCACAGGATCTACCAAAGTTGTGGCTTGTGTGGGGTTGAATTCGGGTGGTGTGAACGGGGGCGACGAACTCACCATTCTCACCTTCTCGGGCCATAGATTCTGTACTCGAGTATGATCCATAGTCCCTTTTCCGGCACTCCCGGAAGAGGTCAAGGGGTTTGGAGCCTGAACAACCCTCTGCGCACAGGCTAGAAGACAAGGATCTGGTTTCCACGCTATTTGTGTGCTGGGATATTCGGGGGAATGAGTGCGGGGATATTAATCAATCGCAGGCAACAGACTTGCACTGTGCTTTACTCACACACGAGCTATCCCGACCCGCAGTAGCATAGAGAGTGGAGGTCATGGCGAAGAGCCCAGCTCACGATACGGTCCGATCAGTGACCCCCCCCCTCCGCCCTACCACCCTTGGCTAACCACATAGGGTCACGTTTTCTTTGGGCAACCAAATTGCCAACAGTTTTATCATAAGTAGGTATAAATAGCCGGGTACAGCCCCCGTACGAGTACGGGTAGGTTATGGCAAAGGAGTGTAGATCATTTTGCTTTTTCTTTTCGGAAAGGGGCAGCGGTTGCTTGTATCGACGAAAACCAATACAGGGAGTATGGAAGTCTTGTGCTGCTATCGTAACTTCACTCTCACCATTGCTCGCTGAAACGGGGTCTTGGGTCATAGGGGGATGGAGGGCGCTCGATAAGGGATATACCACGATAGCTATTGGGTGTGAGATGCGTAGATTGAGACCGGAATATGCTGAACAGGCCCTAGATTGGGTTTGAGAAGCCAAGCAGATGAACACTGCCCAAGGTTATGGAAGGGCCCTCAAAATATTCGGCTCCCGAAAAACCCACAAGGGCCCTCTCCAAACTGGGGTGTAGCAACGCTCCGGGTCTCCAATCCCCCCGTGAAGCTAATCTAGAAACAGGAAGTGCTCAAAACCGCCGTATATGCATTTCTATACATGTTAACGGTATTTTTCCGGAAAAGGTCCGGGTTAGCCGGCGTAGTATCTGCGATTTTTCTCAGTAACCCATATCTCCTTGGCTGGTGTAACGATGGAAAATGTTATGCCAGTTTGAGACATGCTGAATAATACAAAAAAGTACCCAGGTGATATCAAAAGGTAGCAGGCAACACCAATGGTTCTTATGGCTCCAGGGATGTGCGATTCATAGTTTATAATGTATTCACAACCAACAAAAAAAAAAACGGAGAAGAGAAGGACAAGAAGAAAATGCAACCTGCGAACTGTGAAAACTCAACAAAAAAAAAAACTAATACCCTATTCATGGCAGCATAGGATGTGAAAATGACCTAGTACCATACTAGGTATTAAATTGTTATCCACCATAAAGCCACATGCCCTATTGTCGTGTATCACATAGCTACTAGCCCAAAAAAAAAAAAAAAAAAAAGGTCTCTCTCCAACACTTAGTCATGCTTGGATGCCCGTACAAACTCATCTTCATATAACCATGTAACTGCATGTTCTATAGACAACCCAATAAAAAGGAAGAGAGGAAGAAAAGAAATAGGTCATTGAGAGAGAAAGGCCTTAAAACATTTTTTTTTACATAAAGGAAGCAAGCAAACAGAACAAGTAAAGCGAGTTTGGTGGTACTTGTACTTAGTAAATGGGCAGAAGACACAAGAGGGCCATTTTCCACGAGGTAGGTGTGTAACTTCATGGGTAGAACGAGGCCCAAGGGCGACAGGCAGGAGGTTTGGGTTGTATTTGCTAAGTTAAGGGCTGTTGGTTTTGCGCTGATAGGTTCTGCGAACCCGGGGAAGAGAGGCCAGCTTCTCAGAAACTGTGAGGAGGTGAGTGGTGAGCTCAATGCGGAAGGTGCGGTGTGAAGTGGTTGGCTTTTCATATCGATGTAAGATAAAAGAATTAACAATAGAGCTATCGAGAAGCCAGAAGAATAGGGGAAGCCAGTTGCGAAGGGCCTTTAGCTAGGTTGGATAGGAGGAGCTGAGTTGATCAGCAATATCAACTCCATTCATGTTGTTATTATAATCATCTACAGCGGCAGGTATAGGAAAGACCTGCCGGTGTTGACCTGGGGTGAAAACCTGTTGTGTGGTAGTAGCATTGGTACTGGTAGAGCAGGGATTTTTGCGTTCACGGTTAATATAGGAAGTAATACGATGAATTGTAGTAAGAAGATGGACAGATCCACTATCCTCCCATTGTAGTGCCAGTATTGGATATTTTAAAGATCCCACCTGCACGCCACAAAGGTGGTTCTATGGGAGACCGGGGAAGGAATTGTGAAGGTCAGGAGGGAGAGCATTTTTGTTTTGCTGAGCAGTACCACAAGCACCAATATTCAGACTTCGTAGAACTTGAAACAGAGCAATATTGGAAAAGTAATTATCCATAAAGATATTGAACTGATGGTTCTGATATGGAAGAGCTTGGAGTAGCTAGTAGATGGCAGTAGAGGTTGGAGTAAGGTGAATTGGCCCCATATATGGAACTTGCTCAGCAAAACTAGTTGCCCGAAAGGTATAAAACCAATTTACTGTATAGCCCTGCCAACAGAGAGCCAGAATTCTGTAACCTTCACTAATTGGCTTATTGGGCATATGATAGGTATGCTTACTTCATCCACTAAACCTAACCATCATCTCATCAACTGCTAAATTTGATCCTGGTACTAAAGCGTGTTGAAATCACTCTCTTAGGAGGGAGTGTAAAGGCTCTACCTTCTTCCACCAGTCAGAGCTTGGTCGAGGATCAATATAGACTGGCTCTATATATAGGTAACGCTTAATTTGCTGGAATCGTACTAGTCCCAGGCCATTCTGTATTCGCTTTCTTCCCACAAAATCCAGCTGGCACCAGAACTCCACCAAATTCCAACATCGATATACCCCCATTAATACAAGCAGTACTATGAAGGCCCTCATTTACTGCATGGTCACTGGCTTCCAGGGTCTGGTGAATAGCAAGCCTGGTGGAGGATCTGAACTGCGCATTGTGGCCACATACTGATTCGTATTTTCCACAAGAATCGAGAACACATGGTCATCCCAGAATTGGCGAAATATGCCCGATAGCATACAGACCTCTCTGAACATCTCCACATTTGGTCTACCCTTGTGTGGAACAAATTTATGATCCAAAGGAATAAATGTATCTGGAATTTCCGGCCATTGAGTAAACTGATGCTCAGTACTACCTTCAACTTCCACCCTGATGTCCTTAGTTGATTCAGCTTTTCTCAGCCGCCGTCCCTTTGGCTGTGGTTTTGAAATTCGCTTTTTTGGTCCCTGGACCCTAGCTGCTGATTGCAAATTGGTGGAGATGATATTCAGAGGCTTGCGGGAAGGCATTTTGACTTGGCTATCTGCATACTCTATCATGATCTATCTACATTTCTTTACTGTTGGCGTTCTGAATTGCCTGACTAATTCTGTCTTAGACAGTGTTTGGGATATTAATAGGGTTGGCATAACATTTTCCATCGTTACACCAGCCAAGGAGATAGCTTCCGCTCTGGTGGCAGGGGCCATCGATCAGCTCGAATACTATCGCGCTCTTCACTCCCTATCACGGGGTGCTCGTGGCTTTCAAAGATACCCAGACGCATTGTAGTCCGGATACTCGTGAAATCAGCGAGTAGTTATCCGGCACAGGGCTATGCCAGGGGAAGGGGGGGGGGCATCGTTCGAGATCGGTAGATACTAATTTAGGTACTACTGTACGACCCATGATGGGTATGATGTGGATTGAACAAATAATTGTTCTCTTTCAGCTTCCAGGTATTACAATGTCTGTGATAGCAACCTTGAGAGTCTAATGCCGCTCGCCGGGCAGCTCACTCGTGCGCAGGGAAAACCTTGATATAAGAAGAGATAGAAGTGATCGTCGTTGTTGCTCTGATGATGTTCTATGGACGTTACATGGATATGCTATATAACAGGAGTGGAGCCGTTGCTCAGACTAAGTACAGCTCCGCCCACTCTGTGGGGTGACAACCCACACACACAGGAAACACCAGTCCCGCTCCCACTCCCACTGCTATGCCCTAGCTACCCAGCTAACTAACATACCACGATGGGGTTACCTCGTGCTCCGCACTCCATCACTCCCCCTAATCCCATCGTCGGTTCCCATCGTCTAGCTATAGAGAAAGAAAAACAAACTTTTGTAAAAAAAAAAACATCTCCCTCCTCGTAGACATCTATGTAGAAAGTGACAACATTCTGATAAACCGCTCATGCTTTCCTCGCTCCAGTGCCTTCGTAAGCCCATCTGCCACCATCTCGTCAGTTCTAATATAGGACAACTCCACGTCTCCATCCCTAACGAGTTCCCGTAGCCAGAAATACTTCACACCCACATGTCGGGTTGAAGGCTTAAACTGCCCGCTCCTCAGGCTCGCGATACATGCTTGATTATCATTAAACACAGAAACGATCCCCGTTTCCTCCTTTCCGTCACTCTCTTCTCCTCCTTGCTCTCCCCCCAGCCTTCCATATTCCCCATGCCTTCCATGCAGTTCGTCCTGTAGCTTCTGTAGCCATATTGCTTCCTCGACTGCGAGTGCCGTAGAGTTGAATTCCGCATCCGTCGTTGACTTTGCCACAGTCTTCTGTCGTTGGGATTTCCAATGGATGATGGCTCCGTGTTGATCGAGCACGACGAATCCGCTTGTCGAACGCATTCCGTCGACCTCTCCAGCAAAATCTGCATCTGCGTAGACCACAATTGGGGCATTCCCGGCGGCTCCGCTTACTCCCCCAATGGCCCTATTGTCTTTTCCTCCCAGGCGTAGACGTAGCCCGTGCGTTTGGCGTAGATATCGTAGAATCCGCTTCACGGCCGTCCAGTGTAGAGTCGAGGGGCTCGAGGAGAAGCGTCCGACTATCGCGCTTGCATATGCGATATCAGGCCTGGTCGTGATTGCCGCGTAGGTCAGGCATCCAACCGCTTCTTGGTAAAACTGCTTCTGTGCTGCCTCTTCGTCGTCGAGTTTGTTGTGAAGTTTTTGCTTTGGATCCATCGGAGTCGGACATCCCTTGCAGTCTTCCATCTGAAATCTCGTAAGAACGTTCTCAAGGTAGGCGCCTTGACTTAGGTAGAGTTGCCTCTTCTCCCGATCCCTCTCGACGAGCATGCTGAGGAAAAATTTCACATTCCCCATATCCTTGATCTGGAACCGTTTTCCGATCGCCGACTTCATCCATGTAACTTCTGCCTTACTCCCGATGAGTAGCATGTCGTCCACCCATACGATGATAGTCGCTCCGGATTTCGTAGTGTAGATCCCAGCGTCATACCTGGAGCTCTCCATTCCAAGCTCACTTTCCAGGTGTGATTCCAGTGTGTTGTACCAGTTACAACCGGCTTGCTTCAGCCCGTAGAGACTCCTCTTCAGCCGAACTACCACGTTCGCCTCAAGTGTCCCACTCTTGTCACCATTATATCCATCGCGTAGGACCACCTTACCATGGGTCGATACCGCGAACTCCTTTGGTAACTGGAGGTATATCTCCTCCTCGATTCTGCTTTCCAGAAAAGCCGTAACAATATCCAGCTGTGCGATCTCCTTGTCTTCCGCAGCAGCCTTGGATAGTACGAGTCGGATCGCCGCAAACGAAATCGTAGGGCTATACGTTTCTCCGAAATCAATGCCGGGTCGTTGGCGAAAACCGTGGGCAACAAGTCGAGCTTTGTAGCGTGCCACACGTCCGTCCTCCCCCAGCTTGGCTTGTAGAACCATTCGAGACGAGATAGTGCGTAGTCGGTATTCCTCCGTATCCTCAGCCCGCACCACAGACCACGTGTCGTGTGCGTCGAGCGATTCGAGTTCCGAATTGATGGCACTAATCCACTCTTCTCTGTCAGTACTGTTCATAGCCGCCACGATAGTTCTCGGTCCATCAGTGACCATGAACGCATAATCAAGTGTTCCATCATGACTATTATCATCTTCCTCGTCCGTTCCCCCAGGTCCTCCTCTTCCTTCCTCTCTCATTACGGCACTCTCCCCAACTCGTCTCCTCTCTGGTATCACTCGCCCTCCCACTCGACCTCTTTCAGCCGCTACTTCCGTTCCGCCAGACTCGGAGTTCCTTCGTCTCCTCCTTCTCCGGTACTCACCCAACGTCCAGAAGGGGCCGAGATTGCTCTCCAATTGCCTCGTCAGTCGGTTTAGCTTATTCGGTGGTGGAGTCTGCGGTGCCTGTGCTGGCGCTGGTGGTGGTGGTGGTGGTAATACCTCCTGTCGTTCCGGACTCGCTGATCGGGAAACATCGACGGTTGACGATTGCGATCCGTCCGCAAAAGGAAGAAAAATCCTTTGATTGCTGGGCTTGAAGTAGGATGTATCCTCGTGGAAGACAACGTCGCGGGATAAAATCAGACGTTTGGTGGCGGGATTGTAAAGTCGGTACTGCTTCGTCGTAGACGTATAACCAACAAACATTAATTTTTCCGCCCTTGGTCCCCATTTTTTATCCGTTCTCTTTGCCGGATGTATGAAGGTATATGCAGTGCATCCCCACACTTTGAGGTGTTTGATGTTAGGTCTCGTCCCAAACCACAGCTCGTGCGGTGTAGCGTCCTTCTCGTGTGTCCCCTTGGTCAGGGAAAAATTCTTCAAGTAAACAGTTGCCAGGAGCGCTTCCGCCCAATACGTCTTGGGGGCTCCGGCATGTTGTAGAAGTGCGTTGGCTCGCCCCACTAGAACGCGGTTACTGTTCTCTGCTATTCCGTCTTCTTGCGGCGTGTAGGGAATGGTGACTTGCCATTGAATTCCGCACCGTTCAAGTTCTCGTTGGAACTGTCCGCTGGAGTACTCTCCTCCTCCGTCCGTCCTAATCGCTTTTATTTTGTATCCCCCGGAGGCCCCGCTGAAAAGTTTTTCCACCGTAGACTTGTAGTTCTGGAAATGCGTGGCGGCCTCGCTTTTGTTCTTTAGGAAATAGACGGTGGTGTATCGTGTGAAATCGTCCACGAAAAGCATGAAGTATCGACATCCTCCAATGGATGGCTTCTGCATCGGTCCACAAAGATCGGAGTGGACGAGATCTAGCGGTGCTTTGGTCTTTGGGTTGGCTGGTTTAAACGGAAGACGCGTCATCTTCCCCACCAGGCAGGCTTCACAGCGGTTCTCAGCGTTATCCGCTTGCAGACAGGGCATTCCATCAACCGCTTGGGCATTGCTCATCTTCAACACTGCCGGTATGTGCAGATGTCCCAGCCTATGATGCCAGAGAGTCGTAGCCGCGGTGTCCTTCTGTGATAGTCGTAGCCCATAGTCCGTGTTCTCCTCCGGACCCCCTTGCACCAGCTTGTATAGTTTGTTGCATTTCCTTGCAACAGCAATCAACAGTCCATCCCTGTGGAATTCTGCGGCGTCGTTTGTGAAGGCCATCTTGATTCCTTTCTTCGTCAGTTGGCTAACAGACACGAGTCCAGATTCCGTCGCTCCTGGTACATGAAGCACCTCTAACAGAAACAGTCTCTGTCTTCCACCGCTTGGAGTCCAAACATGCGTCAATACCGTCCCAATTCCGGCTGCAGAGACTAACTCCCCCGTAGCGGTCTTCATCTGACGTTGGTTCTTTGGTAGGGAAACGTAGGTGTCGTCGACGAAAGCATCACGATTTCCGGTCATGTGGTTTGTGCACCCGGAATCTACCACCCATTCGGTGTCGTTCACGACTTCTACTCCTCGGAGTACCCTTTCCACGGTGCATTCACGGTCTAAAGTATCCTTCCTGTCAGGCAAACTTTGTCGTGGGCTTTGCACCACTTGTTCTTCACTCAGCCACGCTTGTCCATTCGCCATCCCAGCATGGTACCCTCTTTCAGGTCTCGCTCTGCTGTCTGGTCTTCCTCTCGAACCGCCGCCCGAACCGCCGTCCCTTCTCCCCTGCCAGCAATCGGCTTTCTTGTGCCCGGTCTTGCCGCAACCGTGACACTTTCCTTCGAATCTGGTAGGTCCTTGTCCTCTTTCTCCAGTTCTGTTTGCTGCGGGGGTGGACTGGTTGTAGTTGGCGCGGGGTCTTTGGTTCTTCTTACCGCCGTGTGTAAACAGTGCTTGTCCTGGGGTTGCAGACTGATCCCTTCGTAGTTCCACTTCGTAAGCCGTAAGAAGTGACTTCAGTTTTATGTATCCCTTCTGATCCGTCAGAGAGGGAAGCGCGCCCTTGGTGACCATCGTCCAGGTCTTCCACTCAGGCGTCTTTGGCAGTCCTTCGAAGATATGGAAGATCAGTTGCGCATGTGTCGGGGGTTGGTCGCATACCGCCAGCTTGTCTCGCAGTTCTCTTATCCTGTTGAGATACTCGAGCACACTTCCGGCGTCCTCAAGCGTACATTCGTAGAGTTCTTTTTGTAGATGGTTCGAATCGTAGTTGATCGTCGTCTCGTAATTGGTATTAATATCCGCCCAGATCAGGGCCGGAGTCTTCCAAGCAGGACCGTAGTAGCTTACAGCGATGGCGTCCGTCATAGCCAGACGGAGCGTCCCAATCGCTCGTTGTATCCGCCGCCGTTGCGCGAGATACTTCTCCGTTTTCTTCTCATCCGTAGCAGACGCTGGCTTCTCCAGTATCTCTTCCTCTTCCATGGTGAGATCCCACAGGCCCTCGCGCTGGAGATAGTCAGTCATCCTCATCACCCACATCCTGTAATTGGACCCGTCGAGCTTGGGGAAACTCATCCCACTCGATGATGAACCGTCTTGTTCATTCATTTTCGTCCGTAGTAGATGTTCGTGGTGTAGCGCGTGCCGTTCCTAGAAGTGAAAAATTTTCCTAGTAGTCAAAGGTTTCTTCAGTGCGACGCATTCACCAATGCGCCGGGCTCATAACCTGATAGCAACCTTGAGAGTCTAATGCCGCTCGCCGGGCAGCTCACTCGTGCGCAGGGAAAACCTTGATATAAGAAGAGATAGAAGTGATCGTCGTTGTTGCTCTGATGATGTTCTATGGACGTTACATGGACATGCTATATAACAGGAGTGGAGCCGTTGCTCAGACTAAGTACAGCTCCGCCCACTCTGTGGGGTGACAACCCACACACACAGGAAACACCAGTCCCGCTCCCACTCCCACTGCTATGCCCTAGCTACCCAGCTAACTAACATACCACGATGGGGTTACCTCGTGCTCCGCACTCCATCAGTCTGCAGGGGTTGAATCGATTGCAACTGGAACGTTATCCGCAGCAAAATCTCTGCTAATTCGCTATCAGATCGCCGGGGGATACCACCGCGCCTGCCCACGATAGGTTTAGGTCCTGTTCGGCGTGTCCCAATTGGAATATATCATACTACAGCATTTTTCCGAATAACTTATTTCCTAATACTCGAAACAGGTTAGTTCGAAAGGGAAATAAATATTATAGGTGGGTGGAAGGCACACCTCCGCTCATTCGGGGGTAGTAGGACCATTGATTCGGGAGTGGTCGAAATAAATATGTGGCAAAATAATGTGGCACAACTAGTGTATTATTTTGCAACACGCCCATTTTTGCTACTCCTCTCCTGCTGCCCTCCATTTGGCCAGAATAGGTGGAAGGGTGTTATTTCCAAGCCAAACTATTTTAAGTACTAGGAAATCAGCTGTTCTGAAACCACTATAGTATATTCTTATTAGAACGTGCCGAACAGGCCCTTAGTTTAACAGGTTAGCAGAATAGCTAACCCAAGCTAATGAGATATACCATTCAAAGGGCTTAAGCTATGCCGTGTCAGGAACCGACTAACCCTTACCATGGAGCTTTTATCTCTGAATCCGGAGGCTAGAGACCTGTATGGTGGTCTCTCCGCTGAGCCAATAATCGGAAAAACTTCCGGAGACAACAAACGCTAGCTCTGGTACCCGCAAAGCATAATAGGCAGGCCCGAGTGTAACAAAGGAAAGAATAGAGACTGATATCGTCTAACAAGCGAAGAAACGTATATACCGATATGAGAGTGGTGGCCAGGAAAGAAAGGAAAAGCATAGGGTCTTTTACAGAGTGTCGGCGGGAGATGGGAAAGACATTGGGGAGAAAGGGTAAGATGATGACGCCCACTGACAACCCGTCCCATCAACAATGCGTCCCGTTCACACTACCTGCATCCCACGGCCACGCGGGTTTTCCAAACACGGGGGGGAGAGCTGCGGTTAGAACCAAGAAACACTAGACACGCACCTGTACTAGTGTATTTCAACAATATCGACCGCGGGCCGAACCGTATCGGCCGGTGTTATCCATTTATCCATACTTTGTAAAGGTGAAGGGGGAGAACAGGACTCTAGCACCAGTAAAATGACCGCATATTTAGATATCACGACGAGTGATTACGCATGAGGACTGTAGATCCTACGCTTAGGCACTAGCATTCCAAATCTCTTGTTCCAACGGGCTAGGTTAACCGATCAGCGTGGCTATGGAGTGAATGAGCTCTCTGTGAACGTATGCTCACGCATAATGTGGGAACCGAATTACCAAGACTACCCTTCAACCGCATGTACAGTTTATAGGTATCATATATTTCCATGGAAAAACGTGAACAAATATGATATTTAAGAGCCGTGGGAGTCGGGCACTAAAATTGGGGCGATCTCCCCACTGTTCGATAGTCCCTTGGCGATCCTATGTGGGTATCACATATATTATACCATTATCTTACTACGGACGGTATCATAAAAGATAAAAGAACGCTTCAGACCATGCTTCAAGCTCTTCCACACGCTAACCCAACCCACAAGCCTTGTTGTTGGGTTCTCTACTTTTGCCCTAACCCTGGTTTCCACTGGGTTATGATAGATGGCTCTGGAAAAGCTGTTCGGAATTTGTGCCCCTTGTTAAAATTCCCAAACCCGGTAAGACCTCTTCCAAGACTTGCGCTAGGGGGCATTTCCCTACGGGGGAGTAGGGTTCACCCGCATGAAAATTTCTGGGGAAGCGTTGGATCTCATCAGAGGAATTGCAGGAACCAGGTATCATATCATACCATAGACCAACCTAGCCTGTTGGGATGCAGAGATCAGGCATAATCGAGTGGAAAGGCTCAATGTCGGGAGTTATATAACTGACCCTTGGACCCGCCCCAATCGGCTGTATGTCAGGCTGATAGGCTTGCATCGAAAGTTAGAGGTGCGATAGATAAACACAGATGTGCCCCGAGCTGCCCTTCAGTAAAAACTGGATAACTGAATCTCCGGCTAGGGTGTTGGAGTTGCCTTCCCATATCATAGCACATATAAGGTCGGTTATATTTCACTTTGACTTGTCTCAGCTTACCGGTGAAAGTCAGCTATTTTCCGGGGTGAGCCTCCCATTTGTCCAAAGAGGGAAATTCTAGATGTCTTAGCGTGAGGTTCGACTATCCCGGTTCTTATGGTACGATACCTTAAACCGCTTCTGAAACGACATGGCATTCTGGTGATGATTCACATATTATTCGCAAAGCTATGTCTGGGGAATATCCAATGCCACCCAAGCGGAACAGGGGGAGGGGGGGGAAGGGTTTGCAAATATCCATTAGACCTAGCCGGAATAATACATAACGAAATATTCTCTCAGAATGGAACTCGGAGTATGGTGGGCTAAGTTGTAGCCATGTTTCCCTTGATTTTCGGATAAGAAACAATAAGTTGCAGCGCTCCGTACTTTCTCTTTTACAATTCCTCCCTGCGATAGTGTACGGGAGCAACAAATCAGCGCTAACCGGAGTCCGCACCCCAGCGTTTGCAGCACCGTCCCATATCCTCCCTGTTCTAATACGGTACCATGATTCCCACATTGCCAAATACTCTTATCATAAAAACTCTTGGAAACCCCTATAAAATTATCGGCGGAAACCAGCCCTTCAGAGAATGATTGGTTTAGTTTGACAGGTTAACGGAATTGCAGACAAACCTGTCAACTATATCCAAAACATCCGATGGGCCGATCTTGTGCCGTGACAAAGGCTAATCCTTCTCGGGAACTTTCGTCTCCCAATCCGGGAATTACATGGGTTGCGAAGACGGTGGATTTCAAGAGTTTCCACGGCTCTCAACCTTCGGCACTGAATGCTCATCATCATAGGGAAAAAAAAACCCCCCCAGCATGATCAAGCACGCCATCGACAACATGCACTGCCATCACTAGCACTCACTCACTCTCTCTCCCCTCCACAAGATCTCCAAAAGTGAGAAAAAGTAAGAAAAAAACTTACACCTGTAACTGGAAAATTCCGCTCCACAACTCCCACCTTTCTATCAACCACACCCCCGATGACCCTTCCACACTCCCGTGAAGATATATCCACGAATGGATCCCAGAGGAGGTATCCACATACAACACCCCCATATCAGCCCTATAAATATCAATAGGCACATAATGAAACAATCCCATTCCCAAACTTGGCGCTTTCGCAACGGGAAGTGGACAGGAAATTCTTTTTTCGAGCCCCGCAGGAGGAGTGCGAACGCCACCTCGCCCCACGCAAGTAGGCTAAAATCGTTCCGCAGGATCTGGGAGAACACTTCTAGGAGATCGACCAGAAACAGGAGGTGAAGGCTGGGTTCGAGGATAGCAGTCCATTACTCTAGTTGTCTCTAGTGGTTCGGGCATGCACCGGCGAATATTCGGTAGAGTACCGCAAACCCTTCGCTCACGAACCCACGCAATGCGGGCATCCGCATGATGATGATGATGATGATGCATACCCCCCGATCCGATATCCACTAAGACCGTTATAACTTATGGTTTAGCCTGATTCTCCGTTCCCGGTAAGTATCCCGGCCATTCCACCGGGCCCCTCCGATTCCCCATCCTTGGTTATCGCCTCGGCACCAGTGTCCTACCCGCTTGTCCGAAATACCCGCACAGAATACCGGCATGCACCTCTGACGCTTCCTCAATTGTGGATATCGGGTTCCTGCGCTAGTTCTAAAAACCCTAGCGTCACGCCCCTTCCCACCAGCACCGACCTTCATCCCTGAAGGATGGCCTGGAACAAGGTCGCTCGGACGGGGGTTCAATGTTCGGCGAGTGAGGAACACAGGGTTAGGGTTCCCAACAAGCGGTGATATGATAGTTGAAATTCGTCTAAGCCGGACATACGGTGAATGGAACAGCAGTTGTAACAGCAAGGAAGAAGTGACCCCTTGGGAGCTCAAGGGTGGTGTTGTCATTGGCGTTAATCCCCGCGAGCCAATTCCGGACTGAATGGTGGTGGTGGCGTGGCGGCTAGTTGGGTATATATAAAGTATGATAACTTATACGCCAATATCGACTAACCCAGCCGCTGGGTATTCCCCCCCAACTCACCAACTCACTCGTTTACGTGTTCCCCCAAGGGAGGTTGACAAGGCGCTTAGGAAGTGAATGGAATAAGAGAAGGAGACGGAGGGAAATTGGAAGCCAACAGCACCAGGTCTTCTAATATCATAAGATTTGCCGCGCAAGGTTGAACTTGGGGATCCATTCGTGAGAGGGGGGAAAATACCAATCATCTGCCTCAAACCCCCCGGAAGTTGGGAGTACAGCGCTCCGGTAGGGTATGTGCATGCTCAAATGTCGGGGCATGTCTACTGGCCAACTGTATGTTTCCTTTTGTTTAGTGAATGAAAAAAAGCCAATTGGTGAACAAACATAATCAGTGAATAAAGGGTCGGGTATTTGGGGCACAATGACTTTTTCTTTCTTTCCCGAATTCGTTACAAGGGCGAGGCACTTAGTAATGGTGCAGTGACGGGGATAATTGACGTTTGTCCAGACAAAATGTCGGTACGGTATCATACACCGACACAAGTTGGGACAAGCAGAATAAGTGTATTGTTTTACAAAAGAAAGATTTATTGAAGATGTCTGTACTGTACTAGTGTCCGAGACTATCGGAATCAAGTTGGCACTCCGGGTACTCCGTCACGACTATGCCCGATCCTTATACTTGTATGATATACCCAATATCCACAGTCTCCAATTGGAAGAGCGTGTCGGAGCAGAATACTAATCCATCATGCTACGATACGACCCAGCACAGAACAGTTCCGCGGCGCCGTCACCACGACTCACTCGCTTTTGGATCAACTCCTCAAAAAAAAAAAAAAAAAAGATAGAAACTCGCTACACGCTAAAAGCCACCGTGCGAGAGAAAAAAAAATTCTGCGCTCACTATCCGAAGGTGGACTTCACGGTCCCGCGCTCATAATCCGGGCGCTCGTACTTGGTGGATGGGGATACAGACTAACATATACGCAAACCGGACAAGCCAGGATACATAAGCAAAACCACCCACCCACCCACCGACAATCAACGACACACCAATACCCAAACTACCAAATCCCACCGAAGCGTGACCCCACGGCAATTTCTCAACCGCGGTGGCACTCCGCAAGTGCTCTAGATAAACCCATTTCAACGACCAGGTTCTTAGGGCCAAGTATGATATAGTACTGTACTGTACAGTACATACACCCACAGTCTACCAAAGACGAGCGTCAAAAATCGACAACGCCCCAAACGCAACAGCCCACAAAGAGCACTTCACCTACCGGTGCCCTACTCGAGTAGGTGGTCGATGATCAGACCCCCCCCCCAGGCGCTGATAACTGACTCGAACCTCGCCACAATCTCCAACCCATTCCTGCGGACCGCAGAAAGTGAAGACGTAATATGACCAGACTGATCCGGGATTTCGGTGGCAAATATCGCCGTGGTAATCTGGGCATCGTGTATGGGGGGGAATGGACGCCGGTTCTCGGTTTTGGCCGCTGCTTATGACGAATGAGCTGCACAAGGGGTATGATAGGGTTTGGAGTTTTTTTTTTGGGGGAGGGAGGAGGGTGAAGGAGGTGGGTTTCTGACTGGTGAGTGTGGGGGGGAGGGGGTTGGCGGGTGTGTGAAGGCTACTACTGGGTGAAGTGGTGACGGGCAAGGGTATGCCAGTTGATGAGTGGGTAGCCCAGTACGGGGTCCCTTTTTACCGGGGCGTTTTGTGTAGTATGTAGTTGGTCTGGACACGACTTAACTTGGATGTTGCGCTGGCGATCGAGGCTAAGGGATGGTTCCCGTCACGTTTTGTCACTCGGTTTCTTTTATAATTCGCTGATCGCTATCGGGATGGCTCGAGTATATTGCCACTCACTATCCTGATAATTCAATCACCCCCCTGCCCACAGATCCACAGAGACAGAACAACAAAACTCAATCGCCAACGATTTATATTTCTACCTCTTAACTTATCTAGCAAAAAAGCATAAATTGTAAAATAAAACCCAATCCCGTCCACCCACCACCCCCATCCCATCAAAAACAGAAAACCAAAAACCAATCAAAAACGAAAAACTCCCTCCCCCAAAAAAAAGGAAACAATCTAGTATCTCCCGGAATTCGTTCTCTGAAACGACCCCTGCTGGGGTTCGTCGTCGTGGTAATGGGTGCGAATGGGAAGATCCCCACTATCACCATCGTACTGCGAGACGAGGTTTCCCTCACGGTCCCGGGTTTGGTAAATTGGTGGGCTCCTGCGTCCCTCGCTGGGGGGTGGGGAGTGTTGGGAGTGGGTCCTCAGGACGCGTGCTTCGGGGCCGGTATGCGCTTGGACGAGATCGCCATCGGCATTCCTGTACGTGGAGAGGCCGGCGTTGTTGCGTGAGGGTGCCTTGGGTTGGTCATTCCACTCGGGGTCGTAGTTGTGTACTCGAAGACCAGGCTCCTCATCCCCCTCCCATCTGCGGACGTGGTCTCCATTTTCGTCTATGTATGTGCTTTCGCCAGAGGCGTAGTTGCTATCGCGAGGCGGGGTGTTTACCATGTTGGAGTTCTGGCGGGAAAAGGAGCGTGGAGGAGTTACTCGGCGCTCCTGATTGGTTGAACTTCGCGAGATGGTTGCCCTTAGCTCATCGCCGATGTCGTGGGAACCGGTTTCCACGGCTCTGGTGAGGATTTCTCGCATGGTCTCGTCGCGGAAAAGGATCTCCTTCTGGGGACGGTCTCGTCCGAAGCCGTCATCATTGTCGTAGCCTCCGTGATTGAAAGACATTTTTAGATGGGGTGAAGGGGAGGTAGGTTAAAAGGTGAGATTGATATGATAGAATCGGTTCTGAGGAATCTTTTGCTTGCTTGAGTCTTGCTCGAAAGTATGCTTTGATTGTGATGCTGATGGAGAAGAGAGAAAAAAAGTATCCAGAGACGGGGTCCAGGCGGTCTTTTATATCCAATTCTCTCGTCTATCGGAAGTCCGGAGCCCCAGCCATTACCAATGTTTTTCGTTCACATCCAGCGTTGTTCGTTGATCTTTTTTTTTTCAAACCACCCCATCGACGTGTCTACCACTGTTGTAGCAGGCTTGCCACTATTTTTCCGCATGGATGTGTTGTTCAGACACCAACCACTCCACTTCCAAAACTTCCAGAAGCGCAAAAGAGCGAGGCCCGACAGATTTTCCGCCTACTCTGCAACGCCTCGCACAAGAACCCCATTGAGAATTCTAGCCCCCCCCCCACTTGTCTTCCCTGAAGGGAAGGAGACCGTGGACAATCACTGCGCTGGAATCCCAAGATTGGCTCATCGAAGAACCTCAGAGCACCCACCCAAAACGCACCAACCCTAAGCGCCCGCCCTCACACAGTGAGAGCTACCATGCCGTAAACTCCTCTCGAGTTATCCTACCATATCGTGCTCGTGCGGTGCGTAGTTTGGGACTGGTTCAGCCCGCTTTTCCCTTGAATCAATTGAATGGCTATTCCTCGCACCGCCCTAAACTTCATCCGAGATGCCGATCGAGCTGGGATGTCTTGATGTGTTGGCCGAAAAAATGCACCAGGCGCGGGGCCTGCCGGAAGGTCGTTCGCTAAACTCTTCGCCAACGTATCATATCACGCTGCTACAAAGTGCCGTAAGTTAAGTTGCTTAGGCATAGGAAGAGAGGTTACCATTACTCGAGTACTCGAGTACATTTTACGGAGAGGGGTGTAGGGTACTGTACATATGGTACTGCAGGGTGGGCTGGTAACGGTTGGGTATTGAAGTAGGTACAACACACGTTTGATGTCTCGGTGCGGGCGCTCGAGACAGGGCTAAAGACGCAGTCGCGGGTTGCAGTTGGGCGGTTAGAAACGAGCCAATAGAAGTGTGGCCACTGAATCCAGAAAACGACCAACTCAAAGAGACATCGCTCACGAAGCCATTGGATACAGTACCTTGTGGATAGAGAGCCTGGATTGGAATGCTTCCTGGTTAGGGGTACCGAATATATTTTGATTGATTGTGGAGGAGGGAAACTCCCCGATCTTACTTCTCCTCTCCAACAGGTTGCTCAATCAACATGTGTCGTTTCCACTCGTAGCAAGCAGGAAGTGCTGTACTACTCGAGGACTCGAAAACAGGGATCGTGAATTTTTATGAGCGGTCAGACACAAGTGCGAGTGAGGAGACGTGTAGTGCCCTGTTGTATCGTAGTCTGGATGCACAAGTGGGGAAAAAAGTGGAAGATCTAGAACCGGCCGCCTAAAATTACATCGCAACACCATTCGGGTGAAGAGGGGGAAAAAACAAAAAACAGCCAAGATACAAGTATTAAGAGTTCGAGATCAGAGGCGAAAGGGAACATAGGTCCTTTCTCATGAGGCATAAGACACCAATCCCACCACAATTTCGCCTTTATCTTCCTTTCTCCGCTATCTAGCATTTACCAAACTAAATGTCCACCCCATTCAAGGGCTTCGTTCCCCGAATTGCAGGAGTCACTCGCGGTACAGACCTGCGGGGAATACTGGAGTTCCGCCGACAGTAACATTGCCCGTCGGGGCAGGCGCCCTAGCTCCGGGTGGCCGAAGCTGCCCGCGCGGCCGTGATATCCCCCGTCGACAGGTAGCCCAGTTTCCCAGCCTTCACGGCGTGCTTGATGGCAGGTCCCCAGTGGCGCATCCACTCTTCCTCAGTCTGTACACACTCTCGCCGCGTCTCCCCATTCTCATCTCGCACCCGGCGAGACATTCTCCAGGTCATTCTAGCAACACGATATCGCTTTGTCACGAACCAAAGGTATGGCCATGCGAATATCCAGAGGAAGGTGATGCAAAATATAAACCGGAACCATGCTGCCCTTCGCAGCTTTGAGATTCTATTCGTTGGATAGACTTTTACTCGTGAATCGTAGATTGGGAACTTGAAATATATGGTACCGCGGTAGTTTGTTGATCGGATGCACTCATCTACACGGCGCCTCAGATAGGCTTGATCGTGTCCGACCACCACTTTCTTCATGGCGAATCTATGATGAGATGTATGAGCAATATTCATGGAATGGAGGAAAGGAAAATGAATGCATAAATGTATAAACACATAGACCGTAGGTATATATTGAGTGGGTGGATGGATGGGACGATGGACGAATAGATCAATCATACTCGAGTGTCGCCTGCTTGAGGCCTCGATTTTATACCAGTAAAATATCGAAGAAGCCATAAAAGTGGGGCAAAGCTCACTCTTTGAGCGCAGATTGGTCCTCGCAGTATCGATCAGCCCAGTCTCGAACCGTCCCGCCCTCTTCCGGGTTCTTGGTGAAAGATTTGAACCCCCCGTTGCCACGGTAGGCCGCCTTATCAGGTGGAACGGTTGCTAGGGTCGGTTCCCCTCTATGATTCTGCTCCGGTAACAGATGGGGAATATCATAGATAAGGTAGAAATCGGTCACCGTCCTTGGGCACCTCCCGCGCAACTCCACTTGGTGTGGAATCCTTCCACGTGGATCTGCACGCGTGGTGGTCTCGAGCGCTGTTCTAAAAACCACCTATGATAAACGGTCAGGAAGATGAGCATCTAATGTAGCGTTCCGATCGAGCAAGCAGATGCGAAATTGAAGGGTCAGGAATTTACCGGTATAGGGCCTCGCTATTAGTATTAAGATGTTCGTCAAGGGAGAAAGTCACGTCATCACAGGTATACAACACCGGCACGGCCTACACGACCCGCTTCACCTTCGCCTTAGGAACATAGACGTCAAATTCAGGTGGGGCATCAGCGCCAGTCTCTCCCTCCATACCCCCTCCCCCGTCCCCTCTTACTCCTCCATTCTGCCCCCCCACGGACTGCACTGATCCATCAACAGCATCGTAGTACTCGGGCAGCACCTCTCTAGAATGATCCTGCTTGCGCCGAATGGGAAGAGGGGTTGCTGCAGAGGAGGAACCGCCTCCGACCTCCTCCTCACCACCGCGATAGGCGGAGGATTGCCCACCCTTCGATTTCGACATTTTCTCTCTTGCGTTGAGTGCACGGTATCGAATTAGGCTCCGATAGGCGCCTGTAGCTCCGGTTAAGTACTGTCAGAGGTTCCCGAAAAAGGGGGGTCTTGAGGTTGTAATTCATACCGTGCCACTCGTGATGTCACGACGTTTGTATGTGCGATAGCAGTCCGTTTTACAGACGTCACGACATTATGAGTATTAAGGCTAACGCGTTACGGGGGAGGGGTATATCACTGCGGGGGGTATGTGCATGTCGGAACACGGATACGCACAGGAGCCCTCGAAATACCCCTACACAGCTCTTAACCCACTTGTGCTCGAGTACTTGTAGACCGGGTAGACTACCGTAGTCAAGTAACTCTAGATTTTAGTGGATCTGCCGAGGGTAACGTGCAATGAACCTTAGTAAGGCCCCGGGTACCCCGCAGTCTGGGCTGCGTATTTGACTTCCCGACATTCCCACCGAAACGGCATCTATCCCATAAGCTGTCGAGACATTCAGTCCATTTTAAAATCTGGAACACTAACGCATTTTGGTATTCGTGACGGGAAAAACTTTGTGGGTCTGGCATAGCGTAGTGCTCAGAATACCGCAAAATCCATATGGCTCAGCATGGCCATGACAGGAACAAGAGAGTCTGCGTAGATTCCCTTCCGAGTACCAAAATGCGTTAGTGTTCCAGATTTTAAAATAGACTGAATGTCTCGACAGCTTATGGGATAATATATAAGCAGATAGTTTGAGACTTTTGTCACTTTAAAGTGTTCTGATTGGCTAAGTTCCTGATCTGCTTTTTGGAAGGTTAGCTATCAGCAAAATCCTAGGGCTCTGATTGGTTAAGAGGTGAAAAGTTCGGGCAAATGTGGTATGACTTTTCAAACAAGTGAATGATATCATAATACAAGTGGGAACCGGCCTCCGGCCGGATGTGAGTGTTAGATAAGGCTATTATGGCCAAGAGAGTAGTGTTAGATTTAAGGCTGTAACATATATATATATATATTATTTTTCCAGTAATAATAGACAAAAGTGAGATACATATCAAATTGCAGACAAAATTATATATCAACATTTACTCTGCATTATATATTCTACTCCCATTCCTCCTCTCCTATTTTTAATTCACCTTCCAAATCCTTCTCATCTATCTTTTTCTCCATATACTTCTTCTATCTTATTGAAAGCCTATTAGGAGAAACTATACTATGACCTGCTTGTCGTCTACTCTGAGTACTACCTGAGTCAGTACTATCTAGCTTGGCAAAACTTATACCATAAAACATTTTCATCTGCCATACCACTATTGTATTTTTTGCTCCTGTATTCTGACTCCGTAATCAGTAACAAAAAATATTTCTTATTCTCTCTTAGACTTCTCTCTGGTGTCTAAAAAAAACTATATTGATAAGGTTCTTCTTCCTTGTGAATTGCTCTAAAATTTTTCGGTTACTTTTTTCAAACAAAGAATATGCTATGGAATATATTCTAAGTTTTAAGTGCTTGTAATTATAAACTATCACTTGGCAGAAATGAAATGCCAGGTGCTGACTTAGGAAATAATTATACAAACACAGGTGCATGGAAACTCTTTTCTTCTCTTCACTCACTTACTACTTCTTCTTTACTAATATCATCAACTGATTGTAACGACAGAAGTATATATCAATAACAATAATTGTATTCTTCTATCCTATCCATTCTAGTTATGTTTCTTACTCTCTTGCAAACCCCTAATCTGAAAAAGGAAAGACAAAATCTTAATTCCTATTGCTTCTGGATACCAGACTTTCAGGTCTTCCATACATCTTTTCCACTAGCTACATTCATTCAATACCTCTGTACATTTCCAATGTATTTCCTGAAAGCTGAAATATGCCTCTACTCAAAAACACAAAATATGCCTATAGGCAAAACCCACATGAAGGCTAATACCTATGTGGAACTAAAGTATACCCTCTAGAAAACAATTTAAATAATAAACAATTGCATGAGCTACCAGCATGCTGACTAGCCTCTTATATATAATGGGCAGCATCCATGCAGTATCAGGAGGGAACAGTTCAAGGCATATTACAGTAGGCAGGATGAGGGACTGGTACAGTTATACAAACTGTTAGGCAGTAGCCAACTCTGAGGACAAGCGAGTCTGGACTAAGGCCCGATATGTAGTAGTGTGATTGCTAGGAAGGCTCACTTGAAGTCTCAAGATAGAAGTATTTATAAAAGTGTATTGTATAACCAATATATTGATAAGATCTCTTCTCCATTGCTGATCATGTCTGTAAAGTGTGGGAGGTACCTTGATATTTATATTCCGTGTCTGGGTATTTGCGGCCTATCTATTCCTCCCACTTTTCCCTGTATGAACTTCACAGACCTTGAAAACCTTTACCCCGCTTGACTCTGATTTCTTCGAACAGTGGGGAGGGTGTTCCATCTCTTTCCACACAGTGTTCGCTCTAATCACAGTCACTCGGACCCTTTTATAGTGGCAAGCGGCTACTGGTTCTATCTCTGTATATAAAGTGATCAGCTCCGACAACAGACTTATCAATGCAGGCAGATTTCTTATCCATCTGCGTCGACCTACAGGAGGCATGCTCCCGTCTTATCACCCCAGTGGCGTTTAGACCTTGTCATGTTCAGGGTTAATCTTCCACGTAGTAGGCTATCATTGGACCCTACCTTATCGTACCTTCTGGGTGTGGGTGAACGATCATCTCTTGGGCATCATCCCCTCGTCAGGGTTTTCCTCTGCATTCCTCTACCAATAGACTTGAAATTCAGTCTTACTGCCTGCATGGCAGCCGGGGACTCTTATCGGAGTAGCTGACCCCCCCCTGGTTGGCCTTCATCTGTTGGCACAGCTGAGGGATCTTTGCTTACATTTATCTCCACAACCAACCAACTGATTTAGTTCCTTTGACCTTATCAGGATAGCCTAGAGTCCTCTGTTGGAGACTAAGTGAAAGCCCCTCGATTGGCAACCTTTGGTGGTGGTGTAAATGAGGGTTTTCTGCCAATGTCGTATTGGCAGAAATTAACTTATTCCCCAAATACTTCGATGGACTCTGGGATCAAACAAGTGACCTTTTGCCAATGATCATGTGATATGTCTATTATGCTATACCAGTTTATTTTATGTATAACACAAACAAGATATGTTTGTATCAGGGCTTGAGGGGATTCGGAAGAGGGTTCTACAATTCTGGGTCTGGATTTACAGGTTCTAGTGATTTGAAGATGAAACAAAGATATAATTCCCAAGTCCAAGTGTAGGCAGGAAGTTACCAGATTACATAAGGAAAGTAAATCACAAAGGAGCACACCTCTTTATATTATCAAGGAAACTCCTTGCTGACAAATCCCAATACCTCTAACTACTTCCTTATGCCTACCTCCAATCATCTATCAGTTTCTATAAGGTTCTGTTATACAGAACCTCAGCTAAGCAATACTCCTAATCATGAGACAATAATCCAAACCTTTACTATTATATATGCAACCAAAAACCCAATGTGGTTATACCCCAGTCAGGTAGCTGTAACACTAGCTCTCCTCTCTTGTGCCAAAGTCCCATAGGGCATGTGGTCACTATTCGGGAAGAGGGCCTGACTTATTTGTGTAGCAGTAGTGGAACTCGTCTATCACTTGTAGTCTATTTACTATCTCTGTGAGTTTTCAGCTAAACTTCTCATATTCTCCCCATCATACCAGGTACTGCAGGTGGCCTTTAATTATCTTAGTATCTTCTATCCATTCCACTTGCCATTTCCTCTCCCTGTCAACCTCTACTGGTAGCGGGGGCAGTACAATCTGTCCTGGAAGGGGGTTGTGGTCAGCAAGTTCTAGCAGAAAAATGTGGCAAATATTGTGTATCCTCATAGAGGCAGGAAGGTTCAGGCAGTAGGTGTGAGTGCCTATCTGAGCTGTCACTAGGTAGGAGCCAAAGTGCTTGTTATCAAGTTTCTGAAATAGTCGATAGATTCAAATATTCTTAGTATTGAGCCATACTATATTTTCAACCCTGAAGTCAGGGGCTGGCAGCTATCCCCAATTTGTGTATTCCTGTTAATGATCCTGGGTGTAAGCAATCTCAGAATGGAGGTTGTTATATATTTCTCTCATGTACTAAGTAAACTCTCTAGCCTCTAGTTCTCCTTGCGGTATGGCAGATATCTCCAGAATGTTCATGCAGGGGTTGCAGCCATAGTTAGCAAGGAAGAGTGATAGACCAGTAGACTTAGACATATAGTTGTTGGCAGCAAACTATACTATAGGCAGCTAAAGAGACCAGTCATCCTGTAGATAGCTGATATAGGTGCACCAGTATTGTTCCACGATGGTGTTTACTTATTCAGTTTTGCTATTAGTCTGTGGATAGAAGGTAGTCAAAAGCTTACTGGACACCTGGAGGTGATCACATACTGTTTCTCAGAATTCTAAGGCGAATTGAGTACCCCAGTCAGAGGTAATGGTAGCAGTAAGACCGCAGTGTTTCCATACATGATTGAGATACAGCTCGGCCAATATTAGGGTATTGATAGTAGTGCGGCAGGGGATCAGGTAACACATCTTGTTTAGTCTATCTACTATGACCAAAATGGCATCATGTCTTTGACTCCAAGGTAGGCTAGTGATAAAGTCTATAGATACATGTTTCTAGAGCTTGTCAGAAACTGGAAGGAGGTGTAGTGTAACGTGTTCGGGCTAGGCCCTAGTCACGTAGCGGTACGATAGGAGCAGATGGCTTCGTGATCAACACGAAGTGAGCGCTGCTTGCTAAAGGAGGCTTCGAACGGGGTGTAATAGGAGATCAAAGAAGTAACCGTTCAACCAAGTATATTTAAGAATACTATCTGTCNACCGTTCAACCAAGTATATTTAAGAATACTATCTGTCGAAGTCTGCTGTTTCCATCGCGGGAATCAGCGGTCTTTAAATACAGCATATCGCTTATTTCCAGTATGAGCGATATTGCAAAACAATGTGTGTATCAACCGATAGCACACGAAACATTACAAGTATCAAACGATACTGTGAAACCAAACATAAAACAATTTGTGTATCAACCGATAGCACACGAAACATTACAAGTATCAAACGATACTGTGAAACCAAACATAAAACCCTAGTAACCCGTACCGGTTACATGTAGGATACTGAAGAGAGTATAATGTGAGGTGTGACTCCACTAGCAAATGTGGCAAGTCTTCACAAAGTGGCTAATATCCTGACGCATGCCAGGCCAGTGGAAACAGCAGGACACTAACTCCTGGGTTTTGGCCCTTCCTGAGTATCTTGCAGTATGATGGTTATGAGCTTCTTCAATTGGCAACCATAGTGTAGCATAGAGGGGAATATATAAGTAGTCATGGAATAGCAGCCTATCCCTGTCTCTCTGGTACTTGGCTAGAGAGTGGAGATAGAAGTAGAAGTCTCCTTGGTCAAGAGCCTTCCAAATCTGTTTTGGGGTCAGGTCAGCATTATATGCTTCTATTCAAAGATTTTCTAAGGGAGACACTGCTGTTTGGAGCATGGTATTTGCCAACAAACCTATAGTATCAGGCTTCAATACCACCTGTGTTTGGTGTCTCTTACTGCTCTTCTTCTTTCTCAGTTGTCTCTTGCATTCAGGTTAATACATCTGTGTTTCTATTGAGCTTGCCAGGCTAGTACTCAATGTTGTGGTAGAATTGTATCAGAAGTTCTAACTACTGGGCTTGCTAATGGTTTAAGAGGTATTTAGTGGTGAAGTGTTTCAGGTTGGAATAGTTGGTCAGGATTATGACTTTATGGCTAATAAGGTAATATCTCTATTCCTCAAAAGAACAGACTACTACCATAAGTTCCTTGTCATGGATATCATAATTGCATTTGGCTGGAGTATGCTTTCAAGAGTAGAAGGCTACAGGGTGGAGTACTTCTTTCTTATTGTATTGGGATATAATACCTACGGATACAAAGTCTGAGGTATCTATTCCAATTTGTAACCGGTACGGGTTACTATGGTTTTATGTTTGGTTTCATAGTATCGGTTGATACTTGTATTGTTTCGTGTGCTATCGGTTGATACACACAATGTTTTATGTTTGGTTTCATAGTATCGGTTGATACTTGTATTGTTTCGTGTGCTATCGGTTGATACACACATTGTTTTATGTTTGGTTTCATAGTATCGTTTGATACTTGTAGTGTTTCGTGTGCTATCTGTTGATACACACATTGTTTTATGTTTTGTTTCATAGTATCGTTTGATACTTGTAATGTTTCGTGTGCTATCGGTTGATACACACATTGTTTTGCAATATTGCTCATACTGGAGATAAGCGATATGCTGTATTTAAAGACCGCTGATTCCCGTGATGGAAACAGCAGACTTCGACTGACAGTATTCAATAATATACTTGGTTGAACGGTTACTTCTTTGATCTCCTATTACACCCGTTCTAAGCCTCCTTTATCTTGCAGTGCTCGCTTCGTGTTGATCACAAAGCCATCTGCTCCTATCGTACCGCTACGTGACTAGGGCCTAGCCTGAACATGTTACACAATTATTAACTCCTTGAAGAAGTCAAAATGGTTCAGGACAGGGGTAGTGGTAAAGGTTGTTTTGAGCTACTCAAAAGTATGCTGGTATTCAGTGGTCTAGATGAATAGCTCATCCTTCTTGGTAAGTGCTGTAAGAGGTAAAGCAAGATCAGAATAGGCATAGATAAAACAATAGTAAAAGTTGCCAAATTGTAAGAAGATATAGACATCTTGGACATGTTCCAGTAGAGGCTAAGTGATAATGGTTTCCAACTTGGTGTTATTCATGTGGATCCCCTGGGTAGTTATGATGAATCTTAGATACTCAACTCAATCTACAGGGAATTCACAATTCTGTGGCTTGACTTCTAACTCTGTATCGGCCAGGGCTTTTAGGACCCAGCCAACATGTTTGACACACTCTTCTTGGGTCTTGCTATAGATGAGTATATTGTCCAGGTATGTAGTATAGAAGCAGTCAAGGCCAGGGTATAAGACCCTATTGATATAGACTTGGAAGGTAGCAGGGGCATTGGCAAGACCAAACAGTATAACCTTGAACTCGTACAGACCTTATTAGGTTCAGAAAGTGGTTTTCCATTCTTCTCCCTTCCTTATTTGTATCAAGTTGTAGGCTCCACAGAAGTCTGACTTGGTGAATATCCTGGCCTTTGAGGTTTGCATGAAGATCTCTATTAGAAGGAGTAACGAGCCACTATTCTTAATAGTCTCTGTATTAAAGGCTCAATAGTCTATATATAACTGCAATAATTTATCCTTCTTCTTGATGAACAGAATAGAGGAACCTGCCAGGGAGGTAGAGGGGCAGATAAAATCCTTCTCTAGGTTCTCATCAAGCCAACCCCTCAGTACCTTCAGCTTTGAGGGAGACAGGTTTTATAGTAGCCTAAAAGAGGGCTTAAAACTAGGTTGTAGAGGGATAGTATGGTCAATTGATCGGTATAGGAGTAGCTGGTTCTGTACTTTCTCTAGAAACAGGGGCATGACATTATGGTATTCAGGTGGGACAATGTCTCTGACCTCTTGTTCTTCTCGTACTTTGTGACTGAGAGCCTGGTAAATGGTATATGCTTTACAAAAATGAGGAATGTCTTCCTCCACTCCCTGAATACCTGTTACATTGGAGGTGCAATATTCTAGGTAATAGTTAGATTCAAAGATGGTGGTATTGCTTGCAAACTTGATCATCATAACATATTGTTTTAACCAAGGGCTACTAAGAGTCAAGAAGTGTCCATCTAGTTTGGTAATGAAGGCCAGGAGTGCTTCCAGGTAGTCATTGATTCTTAGTTCTATTTGGGTCAAGTGGGTAATTGCACCAGAGTTAATCAGTTTTCTGTCAATTACTGCTAGTTTGATAATCTCCATTAGTTTGTACAAGATGTAGTAGTGGCGGCAAGTGAAGTATTTATCTATAAATGCATAGCTAGTTGCTTCTGTATTAATGAGAGTATAGGAATGGATTATGTTTTGGTTGTCTATGATAGCACAGGCAATCACCAAGTGGTTACCTTCAGCTCTATTTTCTATTTGATCTAAAGACAAGCTACATATCGATAAACAAGGAAAAGACTTAAAATATCCCATATCAGTACTGTATTGTGCATATGGGATGACTAGTTTTCTAACTGCTCGGACTTATGGTAGGTGCTTTCAGGGATTATGGATGGTTCAAAAAAGAACTCTGAGGTGCTGGCACCCTGTAGGTAGTGAGGCCTCTTAATTGGGCATTGTCTTATGATATGGCCAGGTTCTCTACAAGAGAGATGGAGGCCTCTTTTTATCCAGTCATTTCACTAGGTGTCAGTCAAGGTTTGTTGTTCTGAGGAGAGGTTCATAGGGCTGGAGGTGGTGCCTGTAGTAGTAGTAGTAGCAGGAGCAGTAATGGGAGTCAGATTTTGAGTGTCCATAGAAGTGTGCTAAGAGGAGGAGGAAGAATCTTTCTTGTCTATCACATGGGCGCAGATATTGTTGTCTAACTTCTTCAATAAGTTAGCATAGGTGGTCAGAGTTTCAGGAAGATCGGTAATGGTAGTCAGGGTGTCTTTCAGTTTAGAGCTGAGGTTTTGGTAAAGTACACTTTACTTAGTTCTGTCATTCCAGTTAGTGTCGGCAGCTAGGCACTTGATATCTGCTAGGTATTCTATGAATCTTCGGTTCATCTAGGCCAGGTCTCTTATTCTTCTTTCTGCTATTGTGACCCTGTTAGGGTCCCTGAAGGCTTGCTCTAGTTCAGTTAACAGGGCCTCTGTATCAGTGTAGTTAATGCATTCAGTAGTGATGTTCAGTTCCACTTGCAGGAAGGTGGGCCTAGTTAGGAGACTGATGGCATATGCCAAATGGTATTGGTAATTGTTGAACCAAGGGTTGTCTCTGCAGAGTTTTATATGAAGTTGAGTGGTGTAGGGATAGTATTTGTCCATAGTACTGTTGAACTTCACAGAGCTCAGGATTGTGGATTTCTTGCTACTACCAGGTCCTGTGGTAGGACCTGAAGGGGTGTTAGCAAGGACGTTGTTGAGCAAGGTAATAGTAGTATTGGTATAAGTGAGATCTTGTTCAGTAGTAGCTAGATTGGCCTTCGAGGTGGGCAGTCCGCAGTTCTTCTTTTGGGGTATGGAGTTGTTGTTATAACTGTTGGTTGACAAGAGGCATGGCGGGGGCAGGCTTGTTCACTGTGTAGAGGAGGACATCACAGAGGTAGATAAGATAGTTGTATCTCAGATTGTAGTTCCAATTGCACAGCCATTTATTGGATAGGTTGGTGGTCTGGCTCAGGTGAGCAAAGAGCTCAGCAGGCACTTCCAGAGATCAGGAGATAGTGTAGTGTGGGTTGGATCTTCATAGATGCAACCTTATATAATAAGCAGGGTCCATGTGGTATCAAGAGTGGATAATTCAAGGGATACCATAGTAGGTAGGATGAGGGACAGGCACAAATATACAAACAGAATATGTTTGTATCAGGGCTCCAGGGGTTCAAGGACAGGGTCTCAGGAATCAGGGTCATGGCTCACAGGTTTTTGTAATGTGAAGAAGAAATAAAGATATAATTCCTAAGTAAAGGTGTAGACAGAAAATTACCAGGTTGTATAAGCAAAGTAAATTACAAAAGGGCACACCCCTTTATATAACAGAGGAAAATTCCAGCCAAGAAATCTCATTATCCCTAACCCCTTCTGCATGCCCAGCCATGATCATCTATCAGTTTTTATAAGGTTCCATTGCGTAGAACCTCAGCTGAGCAACTCTTCTAATTATAGGACTACTATCCAAACCTGTATTCTTATATAGACAACCTAAAATCCAATGTGGACATACCTCAGTCAGGTGGCTATGATAATATAATTTTCAATACTCTCACTCTGCAAGTCATGCTTATTCAAATATATATATATATGAAAAATAAAAATAATAAAAAACTTTTAATCCAAAAAAAAACTGTCTTATAGTTTCTGTTTTCCCTACCCATGCTCTTGCAATACTGCTAATAATACTAGATTTAGGAGTTCTTCCAACTCAATAATCCAACTACTATTATTTTCTACTATACCACTACTTTCTACTACCATGCTACCCCATATTGCTTTCTCCATACCATGCTCCTACTTAATACAAGCCTATATCTGCCTAGAACTATTCGACCTTTTCATAGCTTATATTCTTGGTTAAGCAGTTAGTGATCATATTTCAGATATAAAGTTATTAGAGCTCAGTTTGACTAGTGGTGACCTTTTCACAGATATTGGGCTCATAAATTGCAAGATACTTAGTGTGGGTCTAGAATCTAGAGTTGTATACAAGTACAATAGTGTATGGGATATTGATATATACTTTTGTCAGTAGAAGACTAGTGTATGAGGTATTCTCTTTAAGATCTAGGCTATTGGCAATATGACTTTGCAATAAAATAGAATACCTAAATAGTCTCTTTCACAGCTTGGATAAGAGACATATATTCAGCTTTGGTAGTGGATATTGCAATAATATATTCAGAAGTGCCATGGGTTAGCATCTAGCTATTGGTCATACACTTTTACAGTACACTAGCTCCAAAGAGGATACCTATACAACCAAGATTACTCCAGTTACTTTCTAATTGCAATTACAGCTCCATAATACTATGTTGAATGTATCTATCAAGTTTTATTTATAAAAAGTAGTATAATGTTTCCTACTCAATAGTGCACTCCTAATATGAGTAATAATACCTGACTTCTATTTACTTGAGACTCTGTTTCTCCTTCCAAGTTAGATGGCTAACCTCTCAAGGCTCCTATCCTACCATTTACTTATGATGGTATATACACAATGTTGCTATCTAGGTAAACAGTATAGTAAAGTTAGAGGTAAGAAGATATAAAGATGATAGTATGAAGAGCTCATCCTTCTGAGTCCTTACAATCTCTTTTATACTTGCTCTTTATGCCAACCGTAACCCTGTGACTCATAACTATGAGTTACCTGTCCAATCTATAAATCAGTCATGTATACTAGCTGTGTTACATGTGTGAGACCCATGACTTGCTATCTGAGATATGTGTAAAACTTACAATATCAGGTAACTTACAACTGCAAGTCATACAAGTACTTCAACTAATCATAATATACTAACAACTTACAACCGTGAGTTGTGTAAGACCCCATGACCCCAATATGGGTTATGGTGTGAAAGCCTAACTAATATGTCTTACTAGTAAGCCTGACTAATCTCTCTTACTAGCAAGCCTAACTAAAACCTCCCAACATCTTGACCAATTCCCACCATATGCTATGACTTCACTAAGCTACCATCCGTAATATTAGCTCCTCTCTCCCTCCAGCCTGAGTTCCATCTAGCTTTGTCTTTCTCTTTTTGTATTCTAGTAGCCTATTTGTACATTTTTGTATTCAACTGTTTTGCCTCATGTCTCCACTTCACTTGGAACTCTTGTTCCTAGTTGAAACTTTTCTGTAATACCTAAAGAGTAATGTTCGCATACTGGATTGTTTCTAGCTGTTTGTCAACCATGTTTTCTTGTGGATCAATAGTTGTTCATTAGAGATCAATAGTTTCTAGTGAATTATACAGTTGTGACCAAAGGTTGTGACTTTGCTTTCATAGGCTCTCCTCATCGGGGATGGCCTTCATATTCTCCTTGTTCCTCCTCCTCTCTTGTGGTACACCCATAGCTGCCCTGTTCATCCTGGTTACTTGGTGGTCACTTTTCAAGGTCTTTTTTTCCCCATCCTTCTAGTGGTAGTACCCTACATTGATCTTTTCTATCTTCTGGGTTTTACACTAATTCCGGTGGCACTCCCACCATCCTTTCTTCCTATATTCCTCCCTTATGATCCCATAAGCCCTGAGGTGTTATGAGAACCACTTCTGTCCCTGTTTTACACTTAGGTATACCCAGCACTTATTATTGTAACAGCCAGTTCAAGATATAGTATTATGTTCTGCTATTTTCTTTGCTTTCTATTGCTGTTCATCCAATTTGGCTTCAGTGGGCCCCTTATACCCAGAGCTGAGTAAAGTGGTATGCTGAATATACCAGATAGAAGCATCCCATCCAGAACTCCCATAATTGATTTTATTGAGAAGATCAATCTTGATATCCTATCTATCTTGTGTCATCAATAGAGGCAATTCGGTTTCTGTGATTTCAATCTTTATCTACTTGGAGTTTGTGAGAGTATTGGTGATAGAAGCGGCTGATTGTGAGTTCTATATTTCAAAGTTTTCTGCTGAGTGCCAAGTCTTGTCATGTTCTGAAAAGTAGTCAGTCTACTTTACTCAGTATAGCAGTTTTTCATAGTGTAATCTTACATTGATGATAGTATTGAGTTCATATTCTGATTTTCCATCTGTTTCAATTCACAGAGAAGAAAGTTTTTTTTGTGAGGGAAACTAATTGCCTGAGTAAGATTCAAGGAGTGAGATATAGAATATATTGTGTATAACTATCTGGGGTGGTAGGTCAAGCTTATAAGCACAACCTTTCACTTTTGCCAAGATCTGCAGTGACCCTATTTTCTTGTAGTCTAACTTCTTTCATGGTCCCATAGTTTGTATGTTTTATGGCAATAACCATACCATATCTTTAGATTGTAGGTTTGGATGAGGCCTTTGATATTGATTGTAATTCTCTTTTTGTCGGAGTTGTGTTATAACCATCTCTGTTTACAATAATTTATGAAGTAGTACTATGTCTTCAGAGTTCGTTTTCTTGCCTCTGGTCATATGACCCATAGCCTCGTGTTCTTGGATTTGTCCATAGTTTGCATCATTGGTATGGTTCGGATCATTTTTGTTTTTTGTTGTTGTAGTTGAGCTCTACTATTGGCAAGAGTTTATTTTAGTTGTCCTGCTAATAGTTGACATATGTGTAGAAATATTGTTCTAATAAGCTATTGACCCTTTTGGTCTAGCCATCTATTTGCAAATGGAAGGCCATGCTCTATTTTCATTTAATGCCAAACTATTTTGTTATTTTCTTCCCATAATAGGCCGGGTCTAAACTGAGTTCCAAGTAGATCGTCTAAGGCATACTGCAGTAGAAAGGACAAGAGACAGGTACCAATAGCAAAATAAGACATGTTTGTATCAGGACTTGGGGGGGATCAGAGGCAGAGTTCCAGGATTCAGGGTCAGGGTTTATAGATACTGGTGACCTAAAAAAGGGAAAAAAATGTAATTCTTAAGTACAGGTATAAATAGGATGTTACCAGATTGCATGAAGAGAGAAAGTTATCAAGGTACACACCCCTTTATATAACAAAGGAAGTTCCTCCACTGACAAATCCCAACATCTCTAACCCCTTTCTCATGTGCAGCGACAATCTTCTATCAGTTTTTATGAGGTTCCGTTATATAGAACCTCAGCTAAGCAACCCTTTCAACTACTAGGTAACTGTCCAATACACCCTTCTACATATGCAACCAAAAACCCAGTACTATCATACCCTAGTCAGGTAGCCATGACACTTCCATAGTTCTGAGCTGAATAGTAATCCTCTATCGATAATCACATCTTTCAGTATTCTGTGTACTTGAACGATTTCTCTCATAAATTCCCAAGCAAAGTGCCTTTCAGTCATATCTGTTTGACATGGAACAAAATAACTCATTTTAGCTAGATGATCCACTACTACAAGGATGGTATTATAACTATCCAATTCCAGTAGGTCTGTGATAAAGTCTATAAATATAGATTTTTATTGTTTGTCGGGTACTTCATTCAGTGTCAACAATCTGTAGAGTGTGTATCATATGAGTTGTATATGTACACAAGTGTCAAAATATTTGACCTATCATTTAATTGTTTCTCAAATTTCCAGCTGATAGTATTGCCAGTGTACTACCTCGGTAGCTTTGGCCATTACTCGATGTCCTACTGCTAGTAGATCATTGTTCCTTCTTATTAATATAGGTCTGGATGCCTTAATAGCATATCTGATAATTTGGAACAGGGGATACCTTGGTGCCAAGCTGTTAGTGCAAAATGTGTAAATAGGTTTAATTTCCTAATAGGGTATACTTAATTTTAATATTTTAAGCTGGACTATTTTAAATATAATATTAAAATACAATATAATATTTATTATTAACTTAACATAAAATACATTAAGTTCTGAACACTCATATATGAGATTTATACAATTGATTTATATTGTTCAGACTGATAGATGGCTCCAGTCTTATAAGTATTAACAATTCTCTTAATACGATTGGTAAACTTCCAGATCAACTGATTTGGAATTTGCGCTAAGGCTTTCGGAACTAATTTCTGCAAAGAAGTGAATGAACACTCATAATGCTCACAAGTATAATGCTTTGCTGCACCTCAGAAGTACTCAATATAATTCAACTCGCAGTGAAATGCAAGATAGAAGAGTACAAGATATCCTGCAGCTTCAATTGCCTCTTGTAACTTATCTTTTTGAGCTTTAAAGTCCAACTGAGAGGCTAGTAATAGTCATGCACAACAGGGACCACCTTTGAGACAATTGGGATTGAGTTTAGTCTTCTCTAAAGATGTCATAATACTGCATCGAGTTAGAAACCATTGACCATTTGCAGGCCACAAACCACACACTGTCAAGACAGTTCTTAGTCCTTTGGAAGTGCCACTTGGTATAACCATCAATTGATACTAGCCACCATTGGGGTAATTGGAGTCCACTACAAAAGCCCTTTTTATTGGCTTTGCATTCTTTCCTCCATCCTCCCAATTGATCCTGGATACTCTTTAGGCATTCTCTGCAAACTTCATATAACTCATTGCATTGTCAAACATGAATTAAGCTTGACAACCTAGAAATTCAGCTTCAAAGGTAGGAATTGCCTTTTTGGTGATTTGGTCTAGTAGTTTTGAACCATTCTACCAGACATCTCTTTCACACTTAAGGATCTCGCATACACTCCCACCACCAAGCCTGCTAACTAGAATAAGTAGCTCCGATACATGCAATTCTTGACCAAGTCCTTTCTTTCAAATTGGATCATGATCATCATGAGTCTAGACAAACCACCTACGATTATTGGCATTTAAAGTGTACTCATTATGTCTAACCATAATAACCACTTGCGCAGTACTATCAAGAACCTCTATTGTTGGTTAGGGAATCAACTCTTCGTCCTAAATCATGTGATAAGAGCTCAGGAATTTTAAACATGTTATGAATACCTGCTTTTGATAGGCAATAACATTGGCCCTTTCATGACCATCTTTGTATACACCTTTGCAAACTTCTTTCCACTTGAATCCAAGCTTTGCTAGCCATTGTCTGCCAGCTTGACTAGTAATTGCTTTGTGGATATCTTGAATATTCTGGCCCTCAGCTAGGTCAATAACAAGGACTTCAGCTTCATTCCAGGTCTGGTTGATTACTTGAGCTATTTTATATGAGTCAAAATCTTTAAATATTAGTATTTTATTTCAGAACAATTATCAGTGCAAAATACTACTATAAGAGTATAAGACTTACTTTGACTGGCTTGGAAAATATGTTCCCTTACAGCTAACAAAAATACTTTCATCATTAAGCATATGTGCTACCTTTTGGTGCTTTCCCTGCTTCTTGGGCTAAATTCGTTGATATTTGACCCATGATACCTCATCCTTCATCAATCTTCTCTTAACATTCCCTCCTAATTGACCTCCTTCTGCAACCTGGGTTGCCAGTGACTTCCTGGATCTTAATAGGTCAATATCAGGTCTCAAAAGAGCCTGCTTGTCTTGAAATTCTTGCAATTTCAAAAAAACAAAACACATGATGGTATTATTGGAAATAGAATCTACGGAGAGCTTATGCTTTGGAACCTGTATAAGGAAACATGACTTTTTTGATATCTTGAAGCGATTTTTCCAAGAGCTCCAAATGCTTAGAGGAAGGAGAATAACACTTTTTTATACAGAGAGGCCACTGCCCAAGGGCTGGTGAAAATAAGCCACCAGGATCAGTGAAATTGAATAGAAGGTTAGGATTTGATTGCACAAGTAGTGGTGGTGGAAGTATGTCATTGAAAGAATATTCTGAAGTAATGGGATCTTGAGCTGGAGGAATAGCTGGAGTAGACTAACAGTCTTAGGTATGAATACGGATATGCTGCTTTCGTGAATGTAAAGTACTTAGATTTATAACTCATAGTATATTTTCCAATATATCTTGGCCAACCTGGGGGCTGCATAACTTGTGCTATAGGTTTATTGGTGTATGCTCATATTGATAGATAATGCAAATCACAATACAAATAGTGTATTACATATACCTAGCCTCGTCTTTCACAGTAAGCCTGAGTGTAAAGAGTACTGGCAGATAGTGTATCAGATCTATAAGGCCTTCCACACTTGCATTCTGGAAGCATATTGGTATGTGTCATTGCTGATTCAATAGTACAATATAGTGCTGAGGGATGTAAGCATTCAGTATTATTGGATAATATTTTTTTTAAGTGTTAGGAGGGAATTTACAGATAATATTAGATTAACCCCAAAAAATAAGAGCTTAAACATATCAAAATCACTGTACTCTATCAGGAAATTAAATCTATTTATACTTTTTGCACTAGTCACTTGGTGCTAAGGCATCCCCTGGTGCAAACCATCAGGTGTTCTGTTAAAACATCTGGAACTATACCATTTAGATTTTCTTATACTCTGATATCTATATCTCTTAATCATAGCAGAAGTGATTTCTGTCCCAACTGTATAGTCCATTTGCTATGTTGTTTATTTCCTTATCTCCTCTTTCCACTGCTGTTAAGATTTCCTCTACTCTTCCATTATAACGACCCTGCGTACATGAGCTACGGTGGACGGAACCTGTACCCATACATGTAGCCAGGAAGCGAACTGGTAGGAACCGGCAGGCAAGTAAGTACTTGACCTATGGAGACCAGATGGCCCGGGCTGCGAGAATGAACAGAATTGGCTGGTCAGGGACTTAGGTACCTGGATACACCCTGGAGCGTTGTCAGCTTACTTAGGGACTTCTGAAGGGGCAGTTGCTCAGCTAGGCCGGGTAACTGGAGACAGGTCAGAAATGTCTATCGCCGGCAACGGGATAGACAGGGTAACAGGGAAAAGTTATCTTGTCCGATGGACAAGGTTACCCTACACTCGGGATCAGGTTACCCTGCCCAGAGTCCTGAGTTACCCTACCTTTCAATACGAAGTCCCTCAGGGAGTTCGGAAAAATTGACTGGAATGTTTGTCACGTGAAGCCATGTATGATACTGGAATCTGGGGTTCCAGAGAATGCTATTGGGCGAGCTACGTAGCTTCGACGAAGCTGTAAATTGGAGGCATTATTCCTATCATACCCCTCCGGCTCCGGCTTGAGGCTCGGACGTCATGGGCAAACGGTTGTGTAGTTGGGTGCAGGCTAGTAAAGAGGAATCTTTGGAGACATGCTTGCAACACCATATACGTCGATCCTGTCCGGTCGACCATAGGCTGTTTGCAGGATATACAAGGGGCCATAGGGTGGAAGGTGGAGTACCTCCTCGGAGTTGCTAGGAGTAAAACGGACCAAAACCGACAGAGTTAACGGGTGTTAACCGTGGGCATCCCGAAGGTTGTCCTGGGTGGTGCTGTGGTGACCAGGAGAGTTTTATACCTACTAAGCCCGAAAGTGCTCCCAACGCTATAGGCTCTGAAAGGGAAGTGCAGAGATACTAAAAGCATGATTCCTACCACAGGTAAGATGGATCCGAGGTAGTGGTCATGGGTAGCGCCCCTTGGATGACTCCTGAACTACCGTGTCCTGCAGAAGACACCAGAAGCCCGAGACCCGTAAATAGTAAATAGATAAACCGCTCACGGTAGCCTCCGGAGTCATGTAGAGATCAATGCATATGGGAAGGGTGTTATAGATAGTCTAGTTCATGAGGTGTCTTGACTGTTAGCCACTGGCAAGACACCAATGCGGAGGGGTTTTCACTCCGGTGGGCAAAATGGAAATGCACCGCAGAAACAATAACCGCATAAGGTAAATGCCGACTAGAGTGTGTCGACACATGCATGCCCAAAGGGTGTGCCAGGAGATGTGTTAGACCACCCTTAGCGGAGTAGGGTGTGCTCGAATGGTTGGAGTAAACTGATGGGGGAGTTTCTGGCATAAGATAAAACTACCTGAAAGTCTATGCGAGAACTCTCCTACTCCAACGATCAATCCTCACGAGACCTCAATTGAGTGAAGCATCAGGCTTAATGATATTAAGTTTTACCATTTACTTTACTCTTACATTGGTGTGAACTTTTGATGATAAGTTTGAAGTTGTTGGGTGCGGTCGCAACCTTGGGATCCATCTTCCTAGGGGTGCCCCCATTACATCCATCCTGTCTACTTTGATTCATGATCTTGTTGCTTATATCATCCTTGATTTTGACTGATTCCATTGTCTCAAAACATTTTTCTTTAGATTATAGGATTTGTTGCTTTATGGTGCTTCTTGTATCCTGGTCCTCTTGTGGTTAGTGTCACCGGTACAGGAACTAGGTTATATTTTATATTTTGTGTTATAGTATTATTTGATACTTGTTATATTTTAAAGATATCACTTGATGCTTTGAATGTTTAATATTTTGCTTCATAGTATTAATTGATACTCACTATGTTTCAAAAATATCACTTGATACTTTAAACGGTTTATCTTTTGTTTTATCATATTATTTGATACTCATTATGTTTCAAAGACATTGCTTGATACTTTGAATATTTTAGGTTTTCTTTTATAGTATTATCTGATACTTGTTATATTTCAAAAGTATTTCAGGATACTTTGAAAGGTACTATGTTATTGCTCATACTGGAGATGGGTGAGAACTTGTATTTAAAGACTGCTGATTCCATGATGGAAAAAGCAGCCTTCAACTGACAGTATTCTTAATATACTTAGTTGAATAGTTACTTTTTGATCTTCCATTACACCCTGATGAAGTTGTTAGGCGGTAGTCAACTCTAAGAGCAAGGGAGTCTGAACTAAGGCCTGATACGTGATTAAGTGATTGCTGGAAAGGCTCACCTAAACTATGAAGATATAAGAATAGTATCGTAGAACGAACATCTTGATAAGATCTCTTCTCCATGGCTGATGATTTCGTAATGGGAGCACCCCTAGGAAGATGGATCCCACGATTGCGACGGCACCGAACAACTTCAAACTTATCGCGAAAAGTCCACACAGATGTAACAGTAAAGTAAACAGTAAACCTTAATATCGTTAAGCCTGACGCTTTACTCTATTAAGGTCTCGAGAGGATTGATTGTTGGAGTAGTAGAGTTCTTATATACATTTTCAGGTAGTTTCATCTTATGCCAGAAACTCCCCCATCAGTTTACTCCAACCATTGGAGCACACCCTTCTCCGCTAAGGGTGGTCCGACATGTCTCCTGGCACACCCTTCGGGCATGCATGTGTCGACACACTCTAGCTGGCGTTCACCGTATGCGGTTATCGTTTCTGCGGTGCATTTCCATTTTGCCCACTGGAGTGAAAGCTTCTACGTATCGGTGTCTTGCCAGTCGCGAACAGTCAAGATGCCGCATGAACTAGACCATCTATGACATCCTCCCCATGTACATTGATTTCTACTTGGCCCCGGAAGCTACTGTGAGCGTTTCATGTATCTACTAATTACGGTTCATGGACTTCCGGTATCTTCCACCGGACCCAGTGGTCCAGGAGTGATCCAATGGGCGCTACCCATGACCACTACCTTGGATGCAGCATACCTGTGATAGGAATCATGCTTTTGGCGTCTCTGCACTTCCCTTTCTGAGCCTATGGCGTTGGAGACACTTTCGGGCTTGGTAGGTATAAAACTCTCGCGGTCGCCACGGCACTACCCAGGACTACCTTTGGGACCCGCATGGTTAACACCCATTAACTCTGTCAGTTTCAGTCCGTTTTACTCTGAACAACTTGCAGGAGGTACTCCACCTTCCACCCTATGCCCTCTTGTATATCCGGCGAACAGCTTACGGTCGACCGGACGGCAGCACTGTATATGGTATTGCAAGCAGTTCTCCAAAGATTCTACTTTGCCAGACTGCACACAACTACGCAACCGTTGGCCCATGACGTCCGGGTATCAAGGCGGGGCCGGAGGGGTATGATAGGAATAAGCTCTGCAATTTGCAGCCTCTTCGGAGCTGCGTAGCTCGCTCAATAGCATCTCCCGGAACCCCGAGTCCAGTATTGTGGATGGTTTCGCGTGACAAACATTCCAGTCATTTTTCCCAAACTCCCCGAGGGACTTTGTATTGAAAGGAAGGGTAACTCAGGACTATGGACATGGTGACCCAAGCTCCATGGCATGGTAACCTGATCCTGAGGGTAGGTTAACCTGTCTGATGAACAAGATAGCTTTTCCCTGTTACCCTGTCTATCCCGTCGCCGGAGATAGACACTTCTGACCTTTCTCCAGTTAACCTGCCTAGCTGAGTAACTGCCTCTTTGGAGGTCCCTAAGTAGGCTGACACCGCTCGCAGGTGTATCCAGGTACCTAAGTCCCTGACCAGCCAATTCTGTTCATTCTCGTAGCCCGGGCCATCGGGTCTCCGTAGGTCAAGTACTTACTTGCCTGCCGGTTCCTACCAGTTCACCTCCTGGCTACCCGTATGGGTATAGGTTCTGTCCGCCGTAGCTCATGTATGCTGGGTCATTACAGACTTCTATAAAGCATGGGAGTTACCTGAATATTTACATTCCGCATCTAGGTGTTCACGGCCTATCTATTTTCTTCTATTTTTCTCTCTGCGAACTTCATAGACCCTGAAAACCTTTACCCCACTTGACCCTGATTTCCTTGAACAGCGGAGATAGTGTTCCACCTCTCTCCTCGCAGTGTTCACTTTAATCATAGTCACTCAAACCTTTTCACTGTGGCTGGCTGTTACAGGTTCTATCTCTGCATATCAAGTGATCAGCTCCGACGACAGACTTATCAATGCAGGCAGATTCCCTATCCATCTGCATTAACCTGCAGGAGCCATGCCCCTGTATTATCACCCCAGTGACGTTCAAGCCTCGTTCCGCTCTAGGTTAACCTTTCACGTAGTACGCCCTCATCTGGCTTTTAGCTTATCATGCCTCTGGGTGTGGGTGAATGATCTTCACTTGGGCGTCGATCCCTCATCAGGATTTTCCTCTGCATTCCTCGGTCAATGGACTTGAAATTCGGTCTTACTGCCTGCATGGCAGCCGCAGACTTCTATCAGAGGAGCCAACCTCCCCCCGGTTGGCATCCTTCTGTTGGCACAGCTGTGGGATCTTTGCAGGTGTTTATCTCCACAACGAACTGACTAATTCAATTCGTTCAACCTCGTTAGGACAGCTGAGCATTCTCTCCTGAAGACTCTGTGAAAACCCCTCGGTCAGTGACCTTCGCTGGTGGCGTAAATGAGGGTTTTGTGCTGGCCTTGTGTTGGTAGAAATTAACTCATTCTCCAAATACTCCGGCAGACCCTGGGATCGAACACCTTACCTTTTGCCAATGATCATGTGACATGCCCATCACGCTATGCCAGTTTGTCTTATGTGTAACATGAGTCCCTCTCTCTAAGAGTTTGGCTTAAATGTCTATAATCTATTCTTCTAATACTGTACAAATCAAACCCCTTCAAGGACTCGGCAAGAGAGGATTAAAAACCTTTAGGCGTTCACTTGTCCACGCCTAGGAAAACCTTTCCTTGTCGTCCCTTATCTATATTCACTGCATCTCCAAGTTCTTCTTGTGAAATCCTTCTGCCTGTTCCATCGTCTGCCCCAAATGTTTTCGCGGTTCACAGGTGTTTTCATCCTCTGAAGACCCCTGCCACTTTACTAAGTATCTAAGTTCACGGATCCTCCTAGTGAACCTGTGAACTCTGCTAGTATATGAAATAACCTCGCTCTTTACTATCTTTTCAACTTCCTATTCCAAGTCACCATCTATCTCGTCTGGTGCCATGGGAGGCTGCTCACAAGCCTCTTGAACCGAAGTCTGGTAAGGCTCCAACAACAATACATAGAAGACGGAGCGTATCTTTCAGCGTCTCGAGATTTCGCGTTTAAATGCTTGGTTGCTACGTGGCTGCAGGATTTTGAATGGCCCATACAACTTTGGGCTTAGCTTTTTGGAGGGTCGTTTGGTATGAATATACCTGGCATTTAGCATAACCAAGTACCCTGTCTGAAAGTTTGGCTATGGCCTAGCTTTCTCGTCGTGGTACTGCCCTATTGCTTCCCTGGTTGCCTTTAAGGTGGCTACCACCTGTCCATGTATTTCCTTCATCCAGTGAGCATATGTGGTAGCTTCAGGATTTCGAGCTTCTTGCTTCTTCACCCATTCCATCTGCGGGTAGTGTCCATAGTTCGTGTAGAATGGGGTTAGTCTATACGCACTTGTAATGGAGTTATTATAGGCATGTTCCACTTGTGGAAGCAGTTGGTGCCAGTCATCATGATCGTAGTTAATGAAGCTCCCGCGATATCCTTCCAGCACTTGGTTGGTTCTCTCCATTTGTCCGTCCATTTGTGGATGGTACGCCATTGACCTTTTTCAGTTAATGCCTAAGAGTTTGCATAGGAATTGTCAAAGTTCTCATGTGAACTTTGCATCCATGTCCGAGATGATTTCTGTCAGTAGCCCATGAAGTCTCCATACTTCCAGCAGAAATATCTGGGCCATGTCCCTTGCCATTGCATTTTCTTTAAGCACTATGAAATGGACCATTTTAGTCAAGTGGTCAACTACTACCGTGATCTGAGTGTTCTCTTCTGACTTTGGTTGTTGCATTATGAAGTCCATTGAGATAGAGGTCCACACTGCGTATGGTATCTTCAATGGCTGTAGAAACCCATACTTTGTATGTTGTGGTGCTTTTTATATTGATACTTGTTACAGGAGTGTGTATAGTCGTTTACTCATTCCGCGAGCCCTTTCCGGTAGGAGTCTCTTGTTTTGATTTCTACTGTTTTTTCCTGACCAAAGTGCCCCACGACCTTGAAGTCATGGCTGCTATGAGCAATCAGCGTTTGTAGGACCTTGTTCTTGGGAATGAATAGCTGTCCCTTGCAGTAAAAGAGGCCTTCCGCTGAAGTCTAATGCGCTGGCATCTCCCTTTCGTCATCTTAGAGCCTCTCCAACCCCTTTTTTCTCATCTTCCCATCCTGGTCCGTCCTTCCTTTTCCCTCTACCTGTTTTAGGAATTGGGTGTCAAATTTCCGTACTATTGTTTTAATAGCCACTGCATTGATTACCAGAGTTTCTTTGCTTGTCAGGACCATGCGTCTTTCCTGATCGTATTTATCGAAGTATTGATTTAGCTCTCTCTCTTCCCTTAGTCGACTGGCTTTAGTTGTGGTTTTGACCATGCTGGTGCCGGCGCTTCTGAATCCTTCCTGACCCCTCTCAGTATCATCTAGCTCCATTTCTTCGTGGAGCTCCCTATCATGAATATTTTCTATTAGGAGTTGCACAACTTGCTCACCCTTCCCCACCTGGTAGTCCTGGTCCTTCATGTTGAATAGCAACACCTTTAGTTCTCCCCAGTAGTCCCTGTCAATGACTCCGGCTCTCACCATGGTCCCATGGCATACCACAAGGCCTCTTCTAGGAGCTACTAAGCCGTAGGTTCCTGATGGCAACGCTAAGGTGATTCCAGTGGCTACTATTGCTTGTCTGCCAGTGGATACTATTGGCCTTTCCAGGGCATAGATATCATGTCCTGCCACTTTACTTGAGCCCCTTATTAGAATCTGGGCTTCTGAATGTATTTTCATAGCTCAGGTGTATTCCGGCTTGGGTGTTTTCTGATGTGAACCAGTTTCGTCTTCTCTTCCTACCACTATAACTATAACCTGGTTAAAATATGCGGGGTTTAAGATTGCGAGCTTCTCTCTTTGTACAGCTCTCCCCTTGGGACAGTACTCAGGCCTTCTGCTTAATGTGTCTGGTTTTCCACCACTCGACCCTGGTCGGTACATGATTTTGAAGTTAAAATCTGCTAACCTCTATGCCAACCTTATCTGCCTGGCACTTCAGGCCTTGGTTACAAGAAAGTATTGTAGGTTCAGATGATCGGGAAATACTGTGATGCGTTCCCTTATTCCCCCAAGGTAGTGACGCCATTCCTTGAATGCTTCAACTATGATGAGCTGTAACCGGCACGGGTTACTAGGGTTTTTATTTTTGGTTTTACAGTATCGTTTGATACTTGTATTGTTTCGTGTGCTATCGGTTGATACACACATTGTTTTATGTTTGGTTTCACAGTATCGTTTGATACTTGTATTGTTTCGTGTGCTATCGGTTGATACACACATTGTTTTATGTTTGGTTTCACAGTATCGTTTGATACTTGTATTGTTTCGTGTGCTATCGGTTGATACACACATTGTTTTATGTTTGGTTTCACAGTATCGTTTGATACTTGTATTGTTTCGTGTGCTATCGGTTGATACACACATTGTTTTATGTTTGGTTTCACAGTATCGTTTGATACTTGTATTGTTTCGTGTGCTATCGGTTGATACACACATTGTTTTATGTTTGGTTTCACAGTATCGTTTGATACTTGTATTGTTTCGTGTGCTATCGGTTGATACACACATTGTTTTATGTTTGGTTTCACAGTATCGTTTGATACTTGTATTGTTTCGTGTGCTATCGGTTGATACACACATTGTTTTATGTTTGGTTTCACAGTATCGTTTGATACTTGTATTGTTTCGTGTGCTATCGGTTGATACACACATTGTTTTATGTTTGGTTTCACAGTATCGTTTGATACTTGTATTGTTTCGTGTGCTATCGGTTGATACACACATTGTTTTATGTTTGGTTTCACAGTATCGTTTGATACTTGTATTGTTTCGTGTGCTATCGGTTGATACACACATTGTTTTATGTTTGGTTTCACAGTATCGTTTGATACTTGTATTGTTTCGTGTGCTATCGGTTGATACACACATTGTTTTATGTTTGGTTTCACAGTATCGTTTGATACTTGTATTGTTTCGTGTGCTATCGGTTGATACACACATTGTTTTATGTTTGGTTTCACAGTATCGTTTGATACTTGTATTGTTTCGTGTGCTATCGGTTGATACACACATTGTTTTATGTTTGGTTTCACAGTATCGTTTGATACTTGTATTGTTTCGTGTGCTATCGGTTGATACACACATTGTTTTATGTTTGGTTTCACAGTATCGTTTGATACTTGTATTGTTTCGTGTGCTATCGGTTGATACACACATTGTTTTATGTTTGGTTTCACAGTATCGTTTGATACTTGTATTGTTTCGTGTGCTATCGGTTGATACACACATTGTTTTATGTTTGGTTTCACAGTATCGTTTGATACTTGTATTGTTTCGTGTGCTATCGGTTGATACACACATTGTTTTATGTTTGGTTTCACAGTATCGTTTGATACTTGTATTGTTTCGTGTGCTATCGGTTGATACACACATTGTTTTATGTTTGGTTTCACAGTATCGTTTGATACTTGTATTGTTTCGTGTGCTATCGGTTGATACACACATTGTTTTATGTTTGGTTTCACAGTATCGTTTGATACTTGTATTGTTTCGTGTGCTATCGGTTGATACACACATTGTTTTATGTTTGGTTTCACAGTATCGTTTGATACTTGTATTGTTTCGTGTGCTATCGGTTGATACACACATTGTTTTATGTTTGGTTTCACAGTATCGTTTGATACTTGTATTGTTTCGTGTGCTATCGGTTGATACACACATTGTTTTATGTTTGGTTTCACAGTATCGTTTGATACTTGTATTGTTTCGTGTGCTATCGGTTGATACACACATTGTTTTATGTTTGGTTTCACAGTATCGTTTGATACTTGTATTGTTTCGTGTGCTATCGGTTGATACACACATTGTTTTATGTTTGGTTTCACAGTATCGTTTGATACTTGTATTGTTTCGTGTGCTATCGGTTGATACACACATTGTTTTATGTTTGGTTTCACAGTATCGTTTGATACTTGTATTGTTTCGTGTGCTATCGGTTGATACACACATTGTTTTATGTTTGGTTTCACAGTATCGTTTGATACTTGTATTGTTTCGTGTGCTATCGGTTGATACACACATTGTTTTATGTTTGGTTTCACAGTATCGTTTGATACTTGTATTGTTTCGTGTGCTATCGGTTGATACACACATTGTTTTATGTTTGGTTTCACAGTATCGTTTGATACTTGTATTGTTTCGTGTGCTATCGGTTGATACACACATTGTTTTATGTTTGGTTTCACAGTATCGTTTGATACTTGTATTGTTTCGTGTGCTATCGGTTGATACACACATTGTTTTATGTTTGGTTTCACAGTATCGTTTGATACTTGTATTGTTTCGTGTGCTATCGGTTGATACACACATTGTTTTATGTTTGGTTTCACAGTATCGTTTGATACTTGTATTGTTTCGTGTGCTATCGGTTGATACACACATTGTTTTATGTTTGGTTTCACAGTATCGTTTGATACTTGTATTGTTTCGTGTGCTATCGGTTGATACACACATTGTTTTATGTTTGGTTTCACAGTATCGTTTGATACTTGTATTGTTTCGTGTGCTATCGGTTGATACACACATTGTTTTATGTTTGGTTTCACAGTATCGTTTGATACTTGTATTGTTTCGTGTGCTATCGGTTGATACACACATTGTTTTATGTTTGGTTTCACAGTATCGTTTGATACTTGTATTGTTTCGTGTGCTATCGGTTGATACACACATTGTTTTATGTTTGGTTTCACAGTATCGTTTGATACTTGTATTGTTTCGTGTGCTATCGGTTGATACACACATTGTTTTATGTTTGGTTTCACAGTATCGTTTGATACTTGTATTGTTTCGTGTGCTATCGGTTGATACACACATTGTTTTATGTTTGGTTTCACAGTATCGTTTGATACTTGTATTGTTTCGTGTGCTATCGGTTGATACACACATTGTTTTATGTTTGGTTTCACAGTATCGTTTGATACTTGTATTGTTTCGTGTGCTATCGGTTGATACACACATTGTTTTATGTTTGGTTTCACAGTATCGTTTGATACTTGTATTGTTTCGTGTGCTATCGGTTGATACACACATTGTTTTATGTTTGGTTTCACAGTATCGTTTGATACTTGTATTGTTTCGTGTGCTATCGGTTGATACACACATTGTTTTATGTTTGGTTTCACAGTATCGTTTGATACTTGTATTGTTTCGTGTGCTATCGGTTGATACACACATTGTTTTATGTTTGGTTTCACAGTATCGTTTGATACTTGTATTGTTTCGTGTGCTATCGGTTGATACACACATTGTTTTATGTTTGGTTTCACAGTATCGTTTGATACTTGTATTGTTTCGTGTGCTATCGGTTGATACACACATTGTTTTATGTTTGGTTTCACAGTATCGTTTGATACTTGTATTGTTTCGTGTGCTATCGGTTGATACACACATTGTTTTATGTTTGGTTTCACAGTATCGTTTGATACTTGTATTGTTTCGTGTGCTATCGGTTGATACACACATTGTTTTATGTTTGGTTTCACAGTATCGTTTGATACTTGTATTGTTTCGTGTGCTATCGGTTGATACACACATTGTTTTATGTTTGGTTTCACAGTATCGTTTGATACTTGTATTGTTTCGTGTGCTATCGGTTGATACACACATTGTTTTATGTTTGGTTTCACAGTATCGTTTGATACTTGTATTGTTTCGTGTGCTATCGGTTGATACACACATTGTTTTATGTTTGGTTTCACAGTATCGTTTGATACTTGTATTGTTTCGTGTGCTATCGGTTGATACACACAATGTTTTATGTTTGGTTTCACAGTATCGTTTGATACTTGTATTGTTTCGTGTGCTATCAGTTGATACACACATTGTTTTGCAATATCGCTCATACTGGAGATAAGCGATATGCTGTATTTAAAGACCGCTGATTCCCGCGATGGAAACAGCAGACTTCGACAGACAGTATTCTTAAATATACTTGGTTGAACGGTTACTTCTTTGATCTCCTATTACGCCCCGTTCGAAGCCTCCTTTAGCAAGCAGCGCTCGCTTCGTGTTGACCACGAAGCCATCTGCTCCTATCGTACCGCTACGTGACTAGGGCCCAGCCCGAACACGTGACATGAGCAACTCTTTACCATGATCATTGTAGTTATGTTCCACTAAGTTGAGCTTTTGGGAGTGAAATGCTATCAGGTGTAGTCGTTTTTCGGTATGTTGCAACAGCATACACCCTAGTGCAAAATCACTCCCCTCTGTCTCCACCACCAGATTCCAGTCTAGGTTGAAATGGGCTAGAATAGGGGTTATCACAAACTGTTCTTTTATGAACTTGAATGCCTCCTCCTGCTTCTTTTCCCATGCGAATCTCTTTAGATCACCTTTCACAACTCCGTTATGGGCTTACAAGTCCTGGAGAAATTCCTGAAGAATCTTCGCTAGAAGATTGCAAATCCCATAAAAGTCTGCATGTTCTTTACGGACTCAGGTCGTTTCTCTTCTCCTATGGCTTTGACCTTTTGATCACTCATGGTGATCCCATCTGTCTTCACTATGTATCCCAGAAATTCCACCATCCTGGTGTGGACTACCAACTTAGTGATAGACACTGACAACCGATATTTCAGCAACTCTGCCAATACTTCTTTAACCATCTTGATGTGGTCTTCCTTGGTCCTGGAGAAAATTAGTACATCGTCTATGTATACGACTACTCCCAAGTCCAGGAATCATCTTAGAACTATATACATCATATCTTGCAAGGTAGCGGGCGCGTTCACTCGCCCAAATAGCATTACCCTGTACTTATAATGGCCATATTGAGTGCGGAAGGCAATCTTTCACTTGTCCCTCTTTTTTATGCATATCAAGTGGTACCCATCCTTTAGGTCCAACTTGGTAAAGATATGTGACCCAACTACTCGATCTCTGAGTTCACTCATGAGCGGTCAAGGGTACTTGTTGGTGATTGTAACCTTGTTAAGCCCCCAGTAGTCTATACACAGTCTCAGTCGCCTATTAGGTTTTGGTACAAACAATATTGGTGCACCTGCAGGAGACTGACTTAGTATTATTTTTCCTGCTCCTAGCATTTTATCAAGATACTCTCGCAGCGCCTGTAGTTCCTGCTCGGATAATGGGTATATTGGCCCACAAGAGGGCTTCTCGCCTTCGACGACTTTGATATTATAATCAAAGGTATTATGGTTTGGGAGTCATTCTGCCGCCTGAGGCAGGAAGAGATTAGCACACTCCCAGTAGGGTATTGGCAGGGTTTCCATGACCACTGCCTATGGGCCTTCTGGGGCCACAATTCGGCCCACATATCCTGCTGTGGGGTCCAAGGCTACTGTCTTGTCCCACCCGGTGTAGATTCCTTCATCTTTAGGTTCCAGGTGCTGCCTACAGTGCTCCACCTGAAACGCCCATCTGTTTGCATCTTCTATAAATGATAGGAGGTGTTGGAAATGCCACTACCCAAATGGAATTAATAGGTTATAGACCCCCTGGCACATGACTTAACAGGTAATTTCCGAGCAATGTCTGTTTGCCCCGATCTCAAGCATGATCGGGGTCGTATAGCACCTTCCCGCATTTTGGGACTGTGCACCATCAAACTCAGTTATACTAATGTGGGTGTCTTGTTGTATCATCGCTAGGCCAAGCTTCTGGACTAGCGCTTTATGTATAACAAAGATCTGTGAGCCCGAGTCTAATAACATATGAATCGGTACTCGTTCTTCTTGTATTCTTAGGTAGGCTGTGCCTTCCGGGCACTCGTAATGTGTAGGTGTTGGGACTTGAGTTTTCTGTTACTTTAGTTCCCCCATTGGGTTACCCTGTCTTTGTTTAATGGATATTTTGTTTTGGGCATTCAATAACCTTGGGTGTTTGTTATTGTGCCTGCACAATTTTGGCTATTCAAGCCTCTGCAGTCAAACTCGGTCCCTTGTGTGTACATCCCCTTTCTTGCCTTTTTTCCCCTCAATGACGATATTTGATCATACTGGTCTATTCCACTAGTGAATAGATGAGGGAGTGACCTTTCTAACCTAGCCTTAGGTGTTTGATTCCTGCCGTTGCGTACGATTTAAGGCAAGTAGGCTGTCCTTTATCTCGCCTAGTAACCTGCAGCCTACCCACCCACCGTCACTGGTAGTACCGTCCTGTGACTGGGGGAGCACCTTCAGGTGGTCCTGCACTATCCCTACTCATTTTCCATGTATGACCTTTCGAGGAAAGAGTCGGGGTGCCCTGAGTTGCCCTCCGTAACAGTCTCCTCTTCTTCTATGTCGGGTTTGAACCTTCTCTACCCTGGGGGGAATATAATGTCTTGCCGTCCCGCATCCAGATCAGTGGTCATTCTTGATTGCGTCCCCCTGAGATGGGTTAACCTTCTCCGTTATACATGGTTTTCTATACCCCTCGCACTTCTGTCCCTGCCCACACTCAGAACCCAGTCAGTGCCATTCTCAGACATTCTTGAATAAGCCATTGCCCTGGCTCAGGACGTAGGTCGTGGTTTGTATACAGGGCTCCTGGTTGTCAGATCTATCCCCCTTCTTGATCCACCAACTGCCAAAGTCTAGGTGCTGGTGGTACGTGGCTTTGGTTCATGGCTGGCCTTGGGGCGGTATTCCAAACCCACATATTTCGGGCCCTAAACTTCCCTGCTTTCCGCTGTCCTATCATTGTGACAACGGCTCCCTTCCAACAAGCTTCCCACTTGTGGTTGGTGAGTCCATACCGGGTGCAGCTTTAATTTTTCCTGCGTTGGTCGAGCAAGTTCTGGGGTATTCCTTCATGAGCTTTCTTCCAGTCAGTGTGTACAACTGTGCAGAGCTTGGTTGGTTTGTTGGCCTGGACGAACTGTGCTGACTTGAAAGTCCCAGGGGCTGTCTTCCTGTAGAACTTGCTAGGTCGCTCTTGCTCCTTTCCTTGCTTCAGCTCCTTTGCTCGGTCCTTCTGCCATCGTTTCAATGGTTCTGAAGGCACTGCAGAGTTGGATGGATTGTCCCGTCACCGTCTTTCGCTGTCGAGGAAAGCCTCTTCCTGGTTGCCGACCACAGGAAGGTGCTCCAGCCATTCGGCATCGCTGTCGTATTATTTGTGAGACAACCATCTCAGTATTGCCTCAGGTAGTCAGTTCTCGACCATCATCCTCCATGCTGTCCCTTCCAGCTTGGCCTTGATGTTCAAGTTTTCTATCTGGGGAAGGCACTTGTTGATGTTCTTCTTGTACTTGACTTTCCCAATCTGTCCCAAGGCTTTTAAGTCCTCCTTGTTTGGTGAGAATTGCATAATTATTTCATGCTGGAACTGTTCCCATGTTAGTAACTCAGGACGAGCAGCATACTCTTTGAGCCCTTCCATGCTCTTCCTATACTAGTTACTAAAGGGTATTACCTCGGCACCCTTTGTCCCTCCTATGGCATATATTATCCTGTCTTTATCCTCCATCCATAGCATGGGATTTCGGCTAAAGTAGGTCTGGCATGCATGTAGCCAGGTTTTTATGTCCTGGTAGGACTTTGTCTCATATACAAATGCAGGGTTGGTGGGCTTCTTCTGATGCAAAGCGGTTTGTTGGGCCAACTCCATGGCCAGCTGCATCATCATTTGGTGTTCCTCTTCAGTCTTAGCCATCCACGGTCTTCCCAAGAGGAGCCCGCCCAGCCAATGGCTGGGTTCTTCCTTACCATTATTCGACCTGTCATATCCCGGGTCTTGGTCTCCTGCCCCTCCAGCCACATTGGGAGGTGCCATGGTCTTTTCCCGGCCAATCTGTATGGTCTCTGGCCAGGTATCTCTTTCAGCTGGCCTCTTCCCTTTGTCTTATTGGGATAGTCCTGACTGTCCCCTTCCAGTTTCTCTATCACGGAATGATCCCCCCGGATACGATTCTAATACTGTCTGTACCAGTGCGGTCATTTCCCTGGTCAACTGGGCAAACATCTGAGTCATGTTCTGCCACATATCCCTGAGCCCTGTCATAACTCTTTTAACAAGTGTCTGTAGCTCTGTAATGAACTGCAGTTCCTGGGTCGCCTGACATTATTGTTCTCCATTGAACTCCATCCGGAGTTTATCCAGGCCTGTATTGAGCTCTTGGTCTCTATTCACCGATTGTTGGATAATGTGTCCCAGGTCATGGTGCAGCTGTTCACTTACTACGACTTGCTGCTCTCATCGTGCCTGCATACGGGTGAGTGCAGCTGCGATCACTGTCATACGTCTGGTGATCTCCACCACCACTTCTCCTTCGAGCTTTCTGCTCTTATTTTGCCAGAGCGCCAATTCCTCTCCAACCGGCTTCTCCCCATTCACAAGAGGTTCTTATACTTGAGCTAGACCTTCTGCGGTTTCCTTCCCTTTGTCTGACAGGGTCCTATAGGCGACCATCTGCTCGTTCTGGGTTTGGGTCATGCTTTGGTCCAATTGGCAGATTAGCGTCCCAATGTATGCGGCAAAGGCACCAAAGTCGGTAGTGCCTGAGGGAGTCAGGCTTCCAGAGGGTGACCATTGTCCGCTGCACCTTTTTGTAACACTTTGCGTAGGATCCCTGGGTAATAGTGGCTCTGACAGATTTCTAGGTGTTGGTATAGAACCCAGCCGCAGTGGTGGAATGTCACCTCCTTGTGGCACTAGCGGTAGTGGGAATGGGCTATCTTGGCCTGGTTCCCATGCACTGATCAGCCATTGCTGTCTCTCAGCAAGCAGCATGTCTTTGTCACTTGAATCCTCAGATCCTTGTTTGATCCTTGGTTGCGATATCTTGTCTTCCATCTGTATAAGTGTGAGGGTTTCAATGGTCCACTTGATCCTGTGATCAATAGACCAGAAGGGAACGTTTTCGTCATTGAAAACTTCCCTTAGAGTCAGATCAAACATGATCTCATCTATGTGTGGGTTTCAGTAGAGGTAGTTTTGGAATAGGTAGTGGAGGGCGCTAGATAGGTGGTCCTCCCGGCTTATTTGAGGGTATAGTTGTGAGCCTTGGTGATGTAGAAGATATCAATATAGTGTTAGGGGGTAGCCCACTCTAAGGACAAGCGAGTCTGAACTAAGGCCCGATACGTGACAAAGTGATTGCTAGGAAGGGTTACTTAAATCCTTAAGATATAAGGATAGTATCGTAGAACGAATATATTGATAAGATCTCTTCTCCATCGCTGATGATTTCTATCAAGCATGGGAGCCACCTCGACATTTATATTCCACGTCTGGGTGTTCGCAGCCTATCTATTCTTCTGATTTTTCCTTGTGCAAACTTCGCAGACCCTGAAAACCTTTACCCCACTTGACTTTGATTTCCTTGAACAGCAGGGATGGTGTCCCACCTCTCTCCTGACAGTGCTCACTTTAATCATAGTTACTCAAACCCTTTCACCGCAGCAGGCGGTTCCTGATTCTATCTCTGCATATGAAGTAATCAGCGCCAATGACAAACTCATCAATGTAGGCGGCTTCCTTATCCATCTGTGTTAACCTGCAGAAGCCCTGCTTCTGTCTTATCATACTAGTAACCTTTAAGCCTCGTTCCGCTCAGGGTTAACCTTTCATCTGGTAGGCTCTCATCTGGCTCCACCTTATCATGCCTCTGGGTGTGGGCAAACGGTCTTCTCTTAGGTGTCGTTCCCTCATCAGGATTTTCCTCTGCATTCCTCTAACAACAGACTTGAAATTCAGTCTCACTGCCTGCATGGCAGCCGGGGACTCCTATCAGAGGAGCCAACCTCCCCCCAGTTGGCAACCATCCGTTGGCACAGCTGCTGGAGCTTTGCAGGCGTTTATCTCTACAACCAACTGACCGATTCAATTCGTTTGACCTCATCAGGATAGCTGAGACTCCTCTTCCTAAGACTCAGTGAAAACCTCTCCCTCGGCAACCTTCAGTGATGGCGTAAATGAAGGTTTTATGCCAGCATCGTATTGGTAGAAACTAACTTATTCTTCAAATACCCTGGTGGACCCTGGGATCAAACATGTGACCTTTTGCCAATGATCACACAACATGCCTATTACACTATGTCAGTTCGTCTTATGTGTAACAAAAGTTTCCTCTCGTTTATACAGCTCTTGCCTCTTGTCCACCAAGCAGACCACCTGTTACTATCATATACAAAGCATGATTAGCATGCTAGATATGAACATATTATAGTATGTATACAATGTTGTCCTATAGGTAATGAGTAGAGTAGCAAAGTTATAAATAAGAAGATACAAAGATGATAGTATAGAGACCTTATCCTCCTGGGTTCTTGTGACTTCTTTTATACTTGCTATTCATAATAACACTAACCCTGTAATGTATAACTGTGAGTCTCCTATCTAACTCATAAACTAGTCATATGTACTAACTGCATCACATGTATAAGTCCTATACCTCACTATCTGAGTCATGTGTGAAAGTTATAGTATCAGATGACTTACAACTGTAAGTCACTCAAGCATATCATCTAATCATAATATATTAATGACTTATAACTGTAAGTTGTGTAAGATCCCATGACCCCAATATAGGTCATAGTGCAAAAGTCTAACCAAGCTGCCTTGCTGGTAAGCCTGACAAATCTGCCTTACCACCATACCTAACTAAAACATCCCAACACTGTGACCAATTCTTTTTACATCCGGCAACCTCAATAAGCCACTATCTGTAACAAGTGATTAAAAGAAAGTAGAGAGATAAAAAAGTGAATAATACCGTACAATGGGTTGTAAATATAAATAATTTTATTGGAATCAATAATATAGTTAATCTAATAGTTTTTAGAATAACATAGACATTTCATAATTCCCCTCTTAGTATTCCTTTTGTGATTTTGTCACTAGAAAACGTAAGCTACTGAAATATTGTAGTCAGGAATATGGCTTATATCTAGTATATCAACATTATTATTATTATCAATACTGCCACTACTATTAGAGCTCTCCTACTCTTCTAAATCACTATCAATATTGTTATTGACCACTGTCTTTGCATTTGACTTTCTATTTCTCTGCTAATCTAGCTTTACAAGCTTGATTGCTTGTTACTTCAATAGACACTATTGCATTTTTAGTATCAAGTGCTTCACGGTTTCAGTAAAGATTGATAAGTTGCTTTGATTCCAAAATAAGTCCCCTTCTAAGCTAACAGCAATCTAACTTGGTACACCTACTTCTAGCTGGTTGTTGTCATAGCAGCTTCTTATTGAGACTAAGTTCTACCTCAGTCTTCCAATATAGTGAAAGGAGTTTACCAAAATATTGCTTTATTTAAATAGTGGATTCTGATATCTGAATATCTATAACCTTTTTAACTAACTCATTAACCTTCATTGAATGTTCAGTTCCTCTGAGAAGTGTCCTAAGGCCTGGACAGTGGGTTCTAAAAGATGGTAGCATCATGGTTTTTCATTAAAGATTTGGATAACTCAAGACATAGTGTCAATTGTAAGGAATAAGACCAGTTGCTCTCTATGCTAAGAGGATATTCTTCTTGGTAAAGGCCTTAAGTCTGGCGTTCTGAATTATTGGATAGAAGTCCCCTTTACATAGCTTTCAAGATGGGTTAGTAGCTTGTATCTTTTGATCAACTTATTGCTTGTAATAGGTATTAAGAGGGGAGAACAACTCAATATCAAGTGGTTGAAGTATATGTGTAGCATGAGAAGGGAGACAGAGGAGATATATATTGTTGTTCATTTGTCACAGCCACCTGGCAGGAGTATAACAGGCTAAGGTTTTTAGTTGCATGTATGGAAGCCTGAGTTGTACAGTTGCCTAATGATATAAGGGATAGATTAGCTGAGGTTCTTTACAATAGAACCTCATGGAAATTGAGAGAAGAGTGTGGCTGCAAGTGAGGAAGAGGTTAGGGGTGTTGGAACTTGTAAGCAGAGGATTTTTCTTGGTTATATAAAAGGGTATGCCGCTTGGTAATTTTCTTTCTTCACGCAACCTGGTAATATCCTGTCTACACCTGTACTTAGGAATTACAACTTTGTTTCTTCTTCACATCACTGCACCCCATGAATCCTGATCTTAATCCCTCGGATTCCATCCTTGAACCCCTGGAACCTTGATATAAATATGTCCTGTTTGTACACCTGTCCCTCTCTTTTGTCCTATCTATAATGGTATGCCTTGGACTATCTACTCTTGACCCTGCACAGACCCTGCACATTACACAAGGTTGCATCTGTGAGAATCTAACCTACACCACACCATGTCATGATCAATTAAAGTTCTCCCCAAGCTCTTTACCAACCTGAATCAGACTATCAACTTATTAAGTAAACAACCAGGTAACCTGACCCATGACCAGAGAGACAACTATCTCTACCACATCTGAGACATCCTCCTCCAGACTATAAACCTGCTGGCACCTGCTGAGTCCCCTGCTGATAAACAATTATGACAAGAACTACATACCTTGACTGTGGAGGTTCAGATCCTCTACCTTGAATGGCCAAGGCCTCAAGGCCTACCTGGCCACCACTGAACAAGACCAGGCATGAGCCAACATGACTGTCATCTCACTCAACAACACCCTTGCCAGTGCCCCCACAGGTCCTGCTGTACCCCCTAGCTGTAGCAAGAAAGGCTCGATCCCGAACCTAGCAAAGCTTGATGGTACCATAGACATATACTGCCCCTTCACCACCCAACTCCATATGAAACTCCACTGGTACTACCACTGGTTTGACAGTGAACAACACTGTTTGACATATGCTATCAGCCTCCTGACTGGGTCTGCCTTTTTGCAGATACAACTCAACATTATTGCTGAGGACATTAATTATGCCAACACCAAGCTTTCAGCTCCGAGCTAAAGGATACTCTGACCACCATCATCAACCCTCTAGAGACTCCGACAGCTTATGCCAACATGTTGAAAAAGTTGGACAATAATATCAGAGCCCCTACTACTAATATAAAAGACTCCCCCTCCTCTTCAAAGTACACCCCTACCACCACTCAACCTCGGTCTATAACTCTAGCTCCCATCGCCACCACCACTACAGTTACAGCATTGGGCCCTATAGACCTCTCTGTGGGATGATGAACCCAGACTGACCTACAGCAGGATGACAGGATAGAAAGAGGACTCTGCCTCTAGTAGTGAGAGCATGGATATATACCTAGGCAGTGCCCGAACAAGAGACCCTGCTATATGCAGGCTGTTGCCACCACATCTTTGGACCCTTTCATGATCCTAGAGGGCACCCGCCCAGAGTCTGAGTAGTCAGAAAACTGGTTATCCTATATGCAGAATATGGGACTAACATGGGATATGTTGGGTCTTTTCCTTGTTTGTCTATATCTAGATTGTCATTGGATCAAATAGGGAACTGAATTGAAGATAACCACTTGGTAATTGCTTGTGACATCATAGGCAATCGAAACGTAATCAGTTCCCATGTCCTCATTGACTCCCAGCAACTGGATATTCAATCATGGAAAAAGACTTCCTGTACTGCTACCAGCGCCCTTTGTTCAAACTAAAAGAACCTATCCAACTAGCAGTTATAGCTGTAAGACTGATTAGTTCCAGTACAATTACCCAACTCATCTAGATAGAATTAAAGATCAATGGTGACCTAGAATTACCCCTGGCCTTTATCACAGAACTGGGTGGGTACCAATAAACCCCAAGTATCCCTTGGTTGAAACAACATGATGTGACGATTCCTTTTTTCTGGCAACACCATTACTTTTAAATCCAACTATAGTTAGGAAAACTGTGCCTCCAACACGACTGTCATCCAAGGAATAGAAGTGGAGATCTCACATTTCCTCAAAGCCTATACTATTGAATAAGCTATAGGCCACAAGGTACTCGAGGAACAAGAAGTCAGAGACATTGTTCTGCCAGAATACCATCACTTTATACCTCTATTCCAAGAAAAAGAACACTATTAGTTACTGCCACCCCAGCCAGAGGACCATACTATCACTCTGCTACCGGGCTTTGAATTCCCTTTTAGGCCGTTATATAGCCTGTCCCCCCTGAGCTCGAAGTGCTAAGGGGTTGGCTGGACAAAAATTTGAAGAAGAAGTTCATCCAACCCTCCATCTTGCCAGAGGCTTCCTGCATCCTGTTTATTAAGAAGAAGGATAGATTATTGCAATTATGTGTGGACTATCGAGCACTGAACAATAGAATGATCAGGGACAGTAGATGACTATATAACATGTTCACACCTAGGATGCTAATCACACTTCAAGTATAATAATAACAGGTTGCCTACTTGCTGACGCTCCGTCTCCGTTACAACTCCGGTCATTGAAAAAGATTTCCTAATCGGGAACGACTCAACACCAGAGAACTATCACCACAACTACGGGTCTCGCACCCCCCCTCTAGGGGGTGCTAGACCACTTCTTTTCCTCCCTCGCTTGGCCAGGCATTACCTATGGCCCCTACCTCCCCTCCCCCTGAGTTAATCCTCTTGGGGATGCTCTCCTCTGTCTGGGACTGCCTCGCGGTGGTTCCTCCTCTATACTTCCCCGCTTT
>PYWC01000001.1:429608-443367 GCA_003182015.1 Tuber magnatum | reverse complement strand
CCATCACGGGGGGTCCGGGGTTTTTATACCCCAGAGGGTTTTCTATGGCTTCCGTGCGGGTGGGATGGACTGTAGTTGGAGGTTTTTATCGCGATACCGCGAGGTGCATGCGTTCTTTGTACCTAATAAACAAACGAAATCAAAAAAAAAAAAAAGGTCGCCTACTTGCTCAGCAAGGGGCAAGAGCCGTGTAGACTAAAGGAGGTTTCAAAGGGGTGTAATAGGAGATTAAGAAGTAACCGTTCAACCAAGTATATTAAGATACTGTCAGTTGAAGTCTGCTGTTTCCATCATGGAATCAGCGGCATTTAAATACAATTTCTTACTCATTCCCAGTATGAGCGATAACATGAATTATTCAAAGTATCAAACGATACCTTTGGAACACAACAAGTATCAAACGATACTGTGAAACAAAATATAAAACATTCAAAGTATCAAGCGATACCTTTGTAACATAACAAGTATCAAATGATACTGTAAAACAAAACATAAAACATTCAAAGTATCAAGCGATACTTGTGAAATATAACAAGTGTCAAATGATACTGTAAAATAAAACATGAAACACTCAAAGCATCAAGCAATACCTTTGAAATATAACAAGTATCAAGCGCTACTGTAAAACAAAGCATAAAACACAACCTAGTACCTGTACCAGTTACAGACTACCTCACCTAATGGAAATATTCATGCAAATCTCTAAAGCCAGAATCTTTACCAATCTGGATATCAGAGAAGCCTATAACCTGATATGCATGAAGAAAGGGGAAGAGTGGAAAACTGCTTTCCAGATCCAATATGACCTATACAAATCCCAGGTTATGTCTTTTGATCTCACCAATGCCCCTCCTCCTTTCTAAGCATACATCAGTAAGACCCTATGCCCAGGTTTAGACTACTTCTATACCACCTACCTGGACAACATCCTAATTCATAGCGAGACTGAAGAAGAGTGTATTGAATACGTTTACTATGTGCTGAAAGCTCTGGCCAATGCCGAACTAGAAGTTAAATCCCAAAAGTGCAAATTCCAGATAGACCAAGTCAAGTACCTTGGATTCGTCATTATAACCCAAGAGATCTACATAGAAAACACCAAGGTGGAAACCATTATCAGCTAGCCGCTACCAGAATTGGTATGGGATGTATGTACTTTCTTAGTATTTGTCAACTTCCATCATTGTTTTATTAATACTTATTCCTGACTTGTCCGACCTCTGACTGTACTCACCAAAAGGGTTCAGCCTTGGATCCAGACCACCAAATGCCAATAGGCCTTTCACAAGCTCAAAACCACCTTTACCACCACCCGTGTCCTGGCCCATTCCGATTTCCTCAAAGAAATGATCATTGAAACAAATCCCTCAGACTTCGTATCCATGGGAGTAATGTCACAACGTGATAAGAAAGGAGTACTCCATCCTGTCGCCTTCTACTGTCAAAATGATACCAACACCAAATACAACAATAACATCTACAATAAGAAACTTATGCTGGTTGTCTGAGCTTTTGTGGAGTGGAGATGTTACGTGATCACCTCGAAGGTCACGATCCTAAGTGACCATTTCAACTTGAATCACTCCACTACCAAACATCTCTTAAACCGTAGGGAAGCCCAGTGGTCGGAGTTCTTGATGCAATTCGACTATGTTATTGAGTACCGACTGGAAAGGTTGAATGCGAAAGTGAATACCCTGACTTGAATTCAAGAACTAACGGAGGAAGAACAAGAGCAGTGAAGAGTACGCCAGATGCAGGCAGTGCTGAAGCCCCATACTTTGAGTTTGTTAGTGAACATCACAATCCCTATAGGAGTGTCTCCCCTGGAAGATCTTTGGAAAGAGGCATATGACACTGACCCAATACCCAAGTAGAGCCTACAGGCTTTGGACCAAGGAGACTGCCACTCCTGTCTCATATCCCTCACTGAGTGCCAGAGAGATAGCAATTGGCTACTGTTCCATGACTGCCTATATGTTCCCCTTTCTTAAGTACTGCAGTTGCAACTGATCTAAGAGACTCATGACCATCCTGCTGCCAGACACCCTGGTAGGGCCAAGACCCATGAACTATTGTCCTGTTGCTTTTACTGGCCTGGCATGCATTGGAATATTGGCTGCTTTGAGAATAACTACCATCTGTGCCAATATAGCTACCCCTTATATCATGCCCCTTTTGGTATACTATGCCCCCTTTCCGTATCTTACAAACCCTGGAAACATGTGTCTATGGATTTCATCACTCGATTACCTTGGAGTCAGGACCATGATACCATCTTAGTCATGGTCAATAGACTAACCAAAATACACCACTTGATCCCTTATCACACTACAATTGATACTCTGACATTAGCAGAATTGTACCTCCAACATATAAGGAAACACCATGGAAACACCATAGTCTCCCTACTACTATCACCTTGGACCACGGCATCCAGTTTCTCTCAGAATTCTGGAAGACAGTCTGTAATCACCTGCAGGTATCCTGGAAGCTTTCTACCATGTTCCATCCCCAAACCGATAGCTAGACTGAAAGAGTAAACACCATCATGGAATAGTACCTGTAGGTTTATATCAATTACCAGCTGGATGACTGGTCCCAATGGCAGCTTAGGGCCAAATTCACTGCCAACAACCATACCTCAGAGTCCACTGGCCTCCCCCCATTCTTCGCTAACTATGGCTGCAATCTCTGCATGGACTTCTCAGATAATTCTAGAAGACGGTCAGAGTAACCCAAGGCCAGAGAGTTCTTCCATTGAACAAGAGACATCTATGCCCACCTCCATTCCGAGATCCCTTACTCGCAGGACTGCCAATAGGACTACACTGATTGAGAACACCTATCAGCTCCCTTCTTCCAGGTTGCCGATCTAGTTTAACTCAATACTAAGAACATCCAGACCCATCAACCCTCTAAGAAGTTGGACAATAAGCGTTTCAGCCCCTACCCAGTAACGCCTCAGATAGCTACACAAGCCTACCGCCTTGACCTCCTAGCCACCATGCAGATATATGACATATGCCATGTTTTGCTCCTAGACCTGACCAAGTGTGACCTCCTACCAGAACACATGGTACCACCTCTGTCAGTGGTGAAAGTCAAAAGTGAGGAAGAATAGCAAGTAGAATAGATAGTGGATGCTAAGATGGTTCAGGACCGACTGCAATATCTGATACAATGGAGGGGATATGAGGAGGCCATCTGAGAACTGGCAGAAACCGTGAATGGACTTCCAGCCATAGATGAGTTCTATTACCACTACCCAAATAAGTCTAGCCCATTCCTCAAATAGTTGCAACAGGTAACGTATTCACACCTAGGGTGCTAATCACACTTTGAGTATGGTAGTAACAGGTGGCCTGCTTGTTCAGCAAGAGACGAGAACTGTGAAGACTCAAGGAGGCTTCAAAGGGGCATAATACAAGATCAAGAAGCAACCGTTCAACCAAGTATATTAAAGATACTATCAGTCGAAGTCTGCTGTTTCCATCGTGGAATCAGCAGTATTTAAATACAAGTTCTCACTTATCTCCAGTATGAGCAATAACATAAACCATTCAAAGTGTCAAGCAATACCTTTAAAACATAACAAGTATCAAACGATACTATAAAACAAAACATAAACCATAACCTAGTACCTGTACCAGTTACATTCCCCAAAACAAAACATCTGTTTCACCTAGAACAAAACTAATAATCCAGCAAATCAAAATTCTCAAAGAAATCCTTCACGCTATAACCTTCCTCCTCAAGGAAATCATCATCCAACATTTAATCAGATGACAAACAAGAAACGCAAAATACAATATCAACAAAGAAACCACTCTCATACCAGTGCATGTCATAGTAGTCCCACACTGCAACATTGTCCTCACAGATTACTTGAACCATCCCACATTCTTCCTAGTAAGAACAGTAAATTTTACAAAAATATTCAGATAATAGAATAGTACCACGGTTCACTGAGAGTCCCACAAGCCCATAGCACTGCCCCACACTAAGTTCTGCATAGTTTGACATCATTATAGTTTTGGATGGAGAGGTGATAGGTTCTAGTAGTAGTAGTCATGTGCTGCGTTCTCTATTGCTTCATCCTCTTCGCTAGTCGACTCGAATGCGCCATCAAAGTGACCTGCCCAGAATCCTTCCTTTACTGGTCCTTCATCAATTCCTTCTCTAAGGCGGTGGGTATCAGGCATTTCTGGTGACCAGTATCTTGTGGCTGGCCTGGCGATTCCTATCAAGATCTGTTGCATATTTGGTGGTGTTCCTTCCTTGTTGTGTTCCCACCATTCCCTCACTAGATCCATGCTGTGTTCGAGGCCTTTCAGAGATTCCCAGCTGTCTTCACTTCATCGATATCCTTTCCACGTCACCAGGAATTCGTTATCATTGTATTGTTTTCTGTGGTCCAAGGTTTCCTCAACTTCCTACTCTTGGTTCTCTTTTATTAGGATTGGGGTAGAGCGAGTATGAACTTGTTCAGGGAACCTTTGGTTATCGTTTGGGAGGTAGCATTTTACTGAGATAGAGTGAAAGACAACTGGGTCTTTCCACTAGGTTTTTCTGTCCATCTTGACTGTATAGTTCTTGGCAAACTTGTCAATTCTGAGTACTTTCAATGGTCCTCGCCAGTGAGGTTGTACCTTCTTGCTCCTCCCAGATGTCGACGCAAATAGTGCTCCATGTACCAGGACTAATTCTCCAACCACTATAGGCTTGTGAGGTCTTCTGCATCGTGCTGCTGTAGTTGCACTTCAGTGTCTGGCTTGTTTTACTACTTGGAAGGCTAAATTTCGATCAGTCTGTAACGACCCAGCATATGTGAGCTATGGCAGCCGGAACCTACACCCATACAGGGAGCCTGGAGGCGAACTGGTAGGAACCGGCAGGCAGGTGAGTACTTGACCTACGGAGACCCGATGGCCCGGGCTCCGAGATGAGCAGACTTAGTGGACAAGCATTTAGGTACATGGCTACGCCCAAGGTTGGTGTCAGCGTACTTAGGGACCTATGAAGGGCCAATACACAGCTAGGCTGGGTAACTAGAGAAAGGCCGAGTGTGTCTATCCCCGGAAGAGGGATAGATAGGGTAACAGGAGAAAATCCACTTGTCCACCGGACAAGATTACCCTACCCACAGAACAGGGTTACCCTGCCTTGAGGCTTGGATTACCCTGTTCAAGGACCTGAGTTACCCTACCTGCCAATACGAAGTCCCTCGGGGAGTTTGGGAAAAATGACTGGAATGTTTGTCACACGAAGCCATGCATAATACTGGAATCTGGGGTTCCGGGAGATGCTATTGGGCGAGCTACGCAGCTACGAAGAAGCTGTAAATTGAAGACATTATTCCTATCATGCCCCTCCGGCCCCGCCTTGAGGCCCGGACGTCATGGGCAAACGGTTGTGTAGTTGTGTGCAGTCTAGCAAAGGAGGATCTTTGGAGACCCGCTTGCAACACCGTATACGTTGCTGCCGTCCGGTCGACCGTAAGCTGTTCGCAGGATATATAAGGGGGCATAGGGTGGAAGGTGGAGTACCTCCTCCAAGTTGTTCGGAGTAAAACGGACCAAAACTGACGGAGTTAACGGGAGTTAACCGTGGGGGTCCCGAAGGTAGTCCCGGGTGGTGCCGGGACGACTGGGAACGTTTTGCACCTACCACGCCCAAGGATGTCCCCAACGCCATAGGCTCTGAGAGGGAAGTGCAGAGACACTAAAAGCATGATTCCTACCGCAGGTAAGGTGTATCCGAGGTAGTGGTCGTGGGTAGCGCCCATTGGATCACTCCTGGACCACCGTACCCTGCGGAAGACACCGGAAGCCCGAGACTCGTAAATAGTAGATAGATAAACCGCTCACGGTAGCTTCCGGCGTCAAGAAGAAATCAACGCGCATGGGAAGGGTGTCATAGATAGTCTAGTTCAGCAAGGGGTCTTGACAGTTAGCCACTGGCAAGTCCCCGATGGGCAGAGGTTTTCACTCCGGCGGGCAGAATGGAAATGCGCCGCAGAAACGATATGCACATATGGTGAACGCCGACTAGAGCGGGTCGACACATACATGCCCGAAAGGGGTGTCAGGAGACGTGTCGGACCGCCCTTAGCGGAGAAGGGTGTGCTCGAACAGTTGGAGTAAACTGATGGGGGAGTTTCTGGCATAAGATAAAACTACCTGAAAGTCTATGCGAGAACTCTCCTACTCCAACAATCAATCCTCTCGAGACCTTAATTGAGTGAAGCGTCAGGCTTAACGATATTAAGTTTTACCGTCTACTTTACTCTTACATTTGTGTGAACTTTTGGCGATAAGTTTGAAGTTGTTTGGTGCGGTCGCAACCTTGGGATCCATCTTCCTAGGGGTGCCCCCGTTACACAGTCTGGTACCGCTTGAGGTAGTCATCCAAGGTGGAGACTACTGAATTCTTGAGGAGGGTTACCGGAAGTAGGGGGTAGTTGCATCCATACATTGCTTTATATGGTAACATGTTGAGGGTTTCAGAGAAGCCAGCATTTAGGTATGCTGCGAGGGTAGTAAGGAGGGGTTCCTGGTTTGTTTGAGGTCTGTTGACCATATTCCTCAAGCTGGTCTTGAGGTTATGGATCTTTCGCTCAACCTGTCCATTAGTTTCATAGTGACCAGCCGCCGCTTTGATGTGTTCGATTCCAAGGGATTTGCATGTCTACTTCCACCAGTTGGATTCGAAACAAGGGTTAGCATCACTGATTATTGATAGGGGGTAGCTATGAGGGGTAAAGATGTCTTGTTCCAAGAGTTTCATTGTTCCTTCCACTATGAACGTGGTGTTAGTAGGTATAAGCCACACATAGCTGCTTAATCGATCTACTGCCACTAGGACAAGGTCAAATCTATTTGACTTGTTAAAGGGTCCTGCAAAATCAATAGCGATCGATTCGAACACCTCAGATACTGGGTCAAGTGTTTGGGCCCTTCCTTCTGGTCTTTGGGTTGGTTCCTTGTTCGTCTGGCAGGTATCATATTGCTTCACAGAGTTGCGGAAATCCTTTCTCATCTCAGGCCAGTAGATGTATTCAGTTGCATATTAGAGGTTTTGTTCTATGCTGTGGTGTTCTTTGCTATGTATCATATACATAACATATTCTCGCAGGGTTTGTACATTGAACACCTGTTCTTTGGGAATAAAGAGGTAGTGTTCACCATAAGGGGTCCTTATATATAGCATTCCATCTGCTATGTAGGCTCCTTTCAGGTCTCCTTGTCCAGCGCGCCTCATAACTCGGAAGTAGATTGGTTCATGTTAGTATCCAGATACCATCTGTTGTCAGAATAAGCTCCGCATTTCAGGAGATGTATCGCTAACATCCTGTTCATCTTCAATCTGTTGCGCTCTGGTCGTGGTCCATCCTGTATCCTCTTCTTCTTCCTGGACATCATCGAGGGTATGGTGGTATGGATCCATTGGCGGAGGGACAACTGAGATACCTGGTTCATTGTTGTAGATGCTAAGTGATCCTCCATACAGGGGGTCTGCCATAGGTAGTCCTGGTGGGCTCGACGGAGGGGTCACCCTGTGGGTTTCTATTGCTGGGATAGCAAGGTGTCGTTGTAGCTGAGGACTTAGAAGGGTTACTGAACGTTGCATCAGTTCATCAGACAGTGCTGCCACTGCCTGGGATATGGGTTTCTCCCATTCAGAGCCATATTCAGTACTACCTCTTGAGGGGAGTTTGTCTTCCCCTATCTCAGGTTGAGGGCAACAGTGCGGTTCACAGGGCCGCATAGAGCATGCTGAGGGTATAGGGAAGGTTTTCTGTGCTATTGAGCCCAGTGCTATAGAAGGGTTCTTGTAGGAGGTAGAGTGCGAGATATTATTGTCCTCAAGGGTGTGATCAAGGATGAGTGGTGTAGTCTGGTCATCAGAGTCTTCATTAATGTGTGAGAGTGTATCTGCTAAATAGTTCATTCGCCCTGGACTGTACACCACCTTAGCATTGTATTTTCTTAGTTCACCTATCCAGCGGGTCCTTCTTTGGCCAGGGATCCAGTTAGTTTTCAGGTTAACTTGGGGTTAGTGGTCTGTGATGATGGTAAATTTGGAACCTATAAGCATATAGTTGAATGCTTGGAGTGCATCGATCACCGCCAATGCCTACTTGTCTGTAGTGTCATAGTTGGTTTGTAAGTTTCTCAATTTTTGACTGTAGAGTACTGCAGGGCAAGCTGTTTCATGTGTTGGCATCTGGCCAACCCATACTCCCACGCCAATATCCGAGGTATTGGTTATCAGCCAGGTGTGTTCTTCTGAGTTATAATTTATCGGTCTGATTACCTGTACTTGTTTGATCAGTTCTTTGATGTTGGATAATGCTTTATGATGTGTGTCTGTCCAGACAAATTCTGCTTTCCGCATCAGATCCGTAAGGGGTACCACGACAGTAGTATAGTATGGTAGGAATTGCGCGATATGGTTTACTAGACCCAGGAACCACTGCAGTTCCTTCTAATTTCTTGGTATAGCCCATTCCACAATCGAAGCCAGTTTCCCAGAGAAGGTATAAATCACTTTATCATCTATAACATATCCCAGTACTTCTAGGGCCTTCGCAACTAGAGTTGACTTCTTTTTGCTGGCATAAAACCTTGCCTGCCACAATCACTCACACAGTCTTCTTATATGCTGTATGTGCTCTGTTTTTGTGTCCGAATAAGTGAGGATATCATCAATATACACTCACACAAAGTGGTGTAGAAAGTCACTGAGTAGCTCTTCCATTATGCCCATGAAGGTAGAGGGTGCATTCATGTCACCTTGCAACATGACCTTGCTCGCAAATCCAGCACAAGGGGTTTTGAAGGTATTGAACTTCTCATTTCCTGGTTCAACTCAGGTCTGGAAGTAGGTATCACTAAGGTCTATCTTGCTTCGGAATCTTGCCCTTCCCATAGCGTTTAGGATCTGTGTCTGATTTGGGATCGACGAACTATCTATGACTGTGTTGTTATTTCATAGTTTCAAATCCACTAGTGGTCTGATCCTCCCATCAAATTTCGGCTGAACAAATATGGGCACTGCCCCTAGGGATTTGGTCCAGTAGATAACTCTAGTTCTTAATTTCTCATTTATCCAGTTGCAGAGCTTTTCTTTGTATGCTTCAGGTACAGTATATGTTGGTTGATTTTGCAGGTTTGTTGTATCTTTTAGGCAAATGTGGTGGTTTATTTTTCTAAGGAGCAGGAAACTCTCCGGAATCTTCTCAGGGAATACCTTCGTGAACTCGGTTAGGATTTTCTCCTGTGCAGTTTCACAAATTGCCGCTCTGAACTCCACATTGGTTAGCTTGCATAGCACGCAGATCTTTTTGTCAGGGAGTTCAATTGCTGCTTCACCACATCAGATAATAGCTCTTTACTGGGTCAGGAAAGGTATTCTAATGAATGTATCATATTTGGCCAAATTCCCAACTATGAACCTTTGGTTCAGTAGCTTGGCCGATCCAAGCTAGATGGTTACTTGGCAAGTTTGATGACTTGTCGATCATGATCCCTTCATGGCCATGTTCACAGTGACCGGTATCTCCATCAGGTAAGTGGAGATGCCTTGGGTTGTGACAAAGGTGTTGCTAATAATGTTGGCACCTACTGCACCTGTGTGAACCAACATCCTGGCCTATACACCATTTATCAAGATGGTTCCTTCCTGAGCATAGTGGGGGTGAAGGGTAGGGGCTGGAAGGGTTCAGTAGCACTCAATCTCAGTCTCTGCATCTGCTGAGTTAATCTCCATCTCCTCAAACTCCTGGGTCTCCACGTGGTTTGCTGAGATTTCTGTCTTAATCAGTCATTTGGTGGGGCAGTCTCGTACCATGTGTCCTTTCTTTCCACGTTTAAAGCATTCTCCATTCTCCTGTTGTTTCTGTTTGGAATCCCTGGGGATCTTCTTCTAGATTGGTCTCGTCTTCCTCTCCTGTTGGTGCAGCTTCTCTTGTAGTTTTCCCTCTCGCTTTGCTGTACTTTGTTTCCATAAGTGCTGGTTTCATGCAGGATTGCATCCTGCCGTTCTGCATTTGTGATGATGTCTTCTATGTTATCATCTTCCTGTTCCATTGGTTCTACCACTTGTCTAAGTCTAGTATCCATGGTGTCATATGACCTCCGTTTTACGATATAGTTGTTGACTGTGTAACAATCCAGCATACAGGAGCTATGGCAAACGGAACGTATACCCATACAGGTAGCCAGGAGGCGAACTAGTAGGAACCAGCAGGCAAGTAAGTACTTGACCTACAGAGACCCGATGGCCCGGACTCCGAGAATGAACAGAATTGGCTGGTCAGGGACATAGGTACCTGGATACACCCGGGGGCGGTGTCAGCGTACTTAGGGACTTCTGAAGGGGCAGTTGCTCAGCTAGTCTGGGTAACTGGAGACAGGTTAGAAAGGTCTATCGCCGGCGACGGGATAGACAGGGTAACAGGGAAAAGTTATCTTGTCCGCTGGACAAGGTTACCCTACCCTCTGGATCAGGTTACCCTGCCTTGGGGCTTGGGTTACCCTGCCCAGAGTCCTGAGTTACCCTACCTTTCAATACGAAGTCCCCCAGGGAGTTCGGGAAATTTGACTGCAATGTTTGTCATGTGAAGCCATGTATGATACTGGAATCTTGGGTTCCTGGGGATGCTATTGGGCGAGCTACGTAGCTTCGATGAAGCTGTAAATTGAAGTTATTATTCCTATGATACCTCTCCGGCGCCGCCGTGAGGCCCGGACCTCATGGGGAAACGGTTGTGTAGTTGTGTGCAGTCTAGCAAAGAGGAATCTTTGGAGACATGCTTGCAATACCGTATACATTGCTGCCGTGCGGTCGACCGTAGGCTGTTTGCAGGATATGTAAGGCGGCATAGGGTGGAAGGTGCAGTATCTCCTCCAAGTGGTTCAAAGTAAAACTGACCAAAACTGACGGAGTTAACGAGTGTTAACCGTAGCGGTCCCGAAGGTAGTCCCGGGTAGTGCCGGGGCGACTGGGAGAGTTTTACACCAACCAAGCCCAAACGTGCTCCCAATGCTATAGGCTCTGAAAGGGAAGTGCAGAGACACTAAAAGCATGATTCCTACCACAGGTAAGGTAGATCCTTGTTAGTTGTCATGGGTAGCGCCCATTGGATCACTCCTGGACTACTATACCCTGCGGAAGACACCGGAAGCCCAAGACCTGTAAATAGTAAATGGATAAACTGCTCACGGTAGCCTCCGGAGTCAAGTAGAGATCAATGCATATGGGAAGAGTGTCATAGATAGTCTAGTTCATGAGGTGCCATGACTGTTAGCCACTGGCAAGACACCGATCCGCAGAAGCTTTCACTCTGGCGGGCAAAATGGAAATGCAGCGCAGAAACGATAACCGCATAAGGTGAACGCCGACTGGAGTGTGTCGACACATGCATGCCCGAAGGGTGTGCCTGGAGACATGTCGGACCACCCGTAGCGGAGAAGGGTGTACTCGAATTGTTGGAGTAAACTGATGGGGGAGTTTCTGGCATAAGATAAAACTACCTGAAAGTCTATGCGAGAACTTTCCTACTCCAACAATTAATCCTCTTGCGACCTTAATTGAGTGAAGCATCAGGCTTAACGATATCAACGTTTACGGTTCACTTTACTCTTACATCGGTGTGAACTTTTGGCGATAAGTTTGAAGTTGTTGGGTACGGTCGCAACCTTGGGATCCATCTTCATAGAGATGCCCCCATTACAGTATATCATTAAGCGAGCTCCTCGCTTAACTCCTCTCCTGATTAATTGTTTTCCGAAGTTCGGCACTGACCTTGCGTGAATACTGGTAACCTTGTCTAGAACAAGTAGCACAGGGTGTAAAGCGCAATGGCTAGTACCGAACTTCGAACCAGAATGGAATCCAACTTGGATTCAGACCTTGACCTTGATGAGAATACCGCCAACACGTTTCGTGCACCGGTTTTTGCAGATCTTCGCGGTATCAACTGGGACGGCCACCACCTGCTCTTGGAGGCCACTTCTATTCAGTTACCTGCTGAATGTCTTGACCTCCTGATTACAGACCCTCGCGCCATGGCGCTCTCATTTTTTCAAGACCCTACCCTAGTCCACAACATGCTCCCTCCCCTGCCGCAGGGAGTTCCCTTTAGCGAGTTCTCCCTGGAATTTGTCGAACCTTACATCGTCCGCGAAGTAGCCAACTCGATTGAGGAGGCGAAGCGGGAACTGAAGAACTGGAACAACCAGCAGCAGCAGGTGTTCCTAACACCGATCACTACGGCAGCGGTGGAATGGATGAAGGTGCAGCAGGAGGCATGCCTGTGTATGATAAGGGATCAGCAGGCATTGAAGACTCGGATGGCAGCCTTGGAAAAGGCTTTGGAGGGAGGGTATAGTATTGATGCTGAGAATGATGTACTGATGTTAGAGGCCACGCCCCCACTCCCGCTTGTCCATACCAAGCCCGAGAATTTCGGTATGGAGTTGGCCATGAGACCTAGAAACGACTAGCAGAGGGCATACTTGAGCCCAATCGGTATACGGATGTCGGAAAGCCTGAAAGGTGAGGGCTTCAGTTATACCTCCTCCTTCTCAAGAGCATCTACAGGCTCCCTGTCGGTCCCCCCCTCAATTGCCCGCACTAGGTCGGAAAGCCCAATGGTCGGGCCAACTGATAGACGTCGAATAAGGTAAAGAACGTCCAAACCGAAGGGTATTACGGCACCAGATACACCTGATCCTACTCCTCGTCCAACCCCGTCTCCAAACATTTCCCCTGCAACACCTTCAGTTGCAACTCCCGTACCTCACATCACCGCACCAAGACCCACACCTCTGCCAGTTTCGTTGCCCGCTCCAGATACCTTCCCTGCCACACCATTCCCACCAGCAGTATCGGCTACCTCAGGGTTTCGGCCACTGCGCACAGCGTCACCTGGATTCTTCGAACAGGGAAGACGCCAGGAGCAGCGAACACCCATGGCTCCGTCACGAGTGACTCCAATCCCCGGACCTGGGACGCCTGCTCGCTCCGTTCCTTGGGCACCGGTCGTCCCCATGGCACCCTCGAAGCCAAGTCTTCCCGCCAGTCTCCCCACCATCCCAAGTGGCGATTCGGACAGCGAAGACGAGTTCTGTCTATTGGGCTATAAGTCGGAAGAGACCTGGATGGGGTAGATTCATTACCACTCCTATGGGTGTAGGAAGGGACCATGGACCCCGGTGAGGCATAGCAGGAGGCAGAAAGAAGGGGACGGACGACTGACATGTGGGTACTGTGGGTCATGGAGGCACGCTGGCCCTCCGATGCAACCCTCGAGTTGTCCAGAGTTGCAGTCTTTTCTGCGGATAACTTAGGTGGCGCCTAACCCAACTCCTGAGAGTGGGCGATGCCCTGTTCCACCACCGGCATCAGTACCATCAGGGGCTAACCCCCCAGAGGATAGCAATCAGGATGGCCAGGAGGAACGGTTTGATGGGTATGATAGACCACGGGAGACACTAGGCAGAAACGCCGGAGATGGTGGAAATGGAAATGTGCCTCCTGGGGGTGGTACAACCGGAGCGGGAGGAGATCCAGGGGACTCTGACCACGACAGTTCGGATGATGATGATGCCGACTCTCTCCCTGATTTGACTCGCTTCCTCGGCACTCACAAGGATGATTGGAGTCACGAGAAGAAACGACAATGGGACCGCCGTGCGAAGAAGCTACAAAGGGAATTCCAGAGCAGATCGACCTTACGGCCATCCTCCAG
>PYWC01000001.1:340377-416082 GCA_003182015.1 Tuber magnatum | reverse complement strand
GGGACACTTCGGGACTTACAAGACCATTGGCAGAGTTAGGGCTAACTTCTATTGGCCTAAGATGGATGAGCACACCACTGACTACGTGTGGACATGTGATGCATGCCAAAGAAATAAATCCATCAGGCATATGAAGTTCAGGCTGCTGGAACCTATTGATGTTCCTATGCAGCCATGGACAGCGATTTCAATGGATTTCATTGTAGCGCTGCCAGAGCCCGAAGGGTATACCAAGATCTGGGTCATAGTGGACAGATTCTCGAAAATGGCCCATTTCATACCCCTGACCATGGAGGTACCTATAAAGGAGCTTGCCTTGATCTTCCTGAAGCAAGTTTGGCACCTTCATGGACTTCCTGAGTCAATCATCTCCGACCGAGATAGCCAATTCACATCCAAGTTCTGGATGAGTCTAATGCACTTGTTGCAAGTGAAACTAAACGTTTCGACTGTATTCCACCTTGAGACTGATGGGCAGACCACGATGGTTAATCAAACACTGGAGCAGTACTTGCGTAGTTACTGTTCCTACCAACAAGATGATTGGGTTTTGCTGTTACCCCTTGCGGAGTATGCGTACAACACCTCAACATCAGAATCCACCAGGTTGTCACCTTTTGTGATCAACTATGGGTTTAACCCAAGAACAAACTTGTCGGGTATCGTGTCTGATAACCAGGGAATACACCCTAGTAGTGAGCTCTTGGTTAAGGAAAGAGTAGGAACCTGGCCAGAGATTCGAGAAACGATCCAATGGGCACAGGCAAGGTAACGGAAATGGCATGACCAGAAAAGGTTGCCAACACCGGACTACGTCACCCTGGAGGATGTGTCTACTGGGCGGGCAAAGAAAGCGGACCGCGTGATGTTGAACCGAAAAAACATCCGCAAGAAGCATCCAATGGAGAAGCAGGACCACCGGATGTTTGGGCCTAGCGTGGTCAAACGTCGGGTGGGTAACCGAGCCTATAAACTCCAACTGCCCACTAGATGGATCATCCACCCGGTTTTCAATGTCACGTTGCTGGAACCCTATCGCGAGGATCCGGAAGCAGATAGGGTAAGGGAAGCCCCTACCACGGAACTTGGAGACAACAAGCCTAGTTACGTTAGCGAAGCTGTTGTGGACAGCCAATGGTACAGAGGAGCGAAGGCAAAGTTTCCGTCGCGCTTTGTCCAGTACCTGGTTTCATGGAAAGGCCACGGGGCTGAGGACAATTCATGGGAGCCCTCTGAGATGCTAGAAGGGACAGGCTTACAGGCCATTCTGGATTTCCACCAAAGATATCCGTCCAAGCCCAGGGACCATTTGTTCTTGGGGGAATTGAGTTGTGGGAATAAGAGACGACGCTAACGGTCCGGGACGGACCGTAGAGAAGAGGGGAGTGATGTGACAACCTAGCATACAAGAGCTATGGCAAACGGAACCTATACCCATACAGGTAGCTAGGAGGTGAACTAGTAGGAACCAGCAGGCAAGTAAGTACTTGACCTACGGAGACGCGATGGCCTGGGCTCTGAGAATGAACAGAATTGGCTGGTCAGGGACTTAGGTACCTGGATACACCCGGGAGCGGTGTCAGCGTACTTAGGGACTTCTGAAGGGGCAGTTGCTCATCTAGGCCAGATAACAGGAGACAGGTTAGCAAGGCCTATCGCCGGCGACGGGATAGACAGGGTAACAGGGAAAAGTTACCTTGTCCGCTGGACAAGGTTACCCTACCCTCGGGATCAGGTTACCCTGCCTTGGGGCTTGGGTTACCCTGCCCAGAGTCCTGAGTTACCCTACCTTTCAATACGAAGTCTCCCGGGGAGTTCGGGAAATTTGACTAGAATGTTTGTCACGCGAAGCCATGCATGATACTGGAATCTCGGGTGCCTGGGGATGCTATTGGGCGAGCTACTAGCTTCAATGAAGCTGTAAATTGAAGACATTATTCCTATCATACCCCTCCGGCCCTGCCGTGAGGCCTGGATGTCATGGGCAAACGGTTGTGTAGTTGTGTGCAGTCTAGCAAAGAGGAATCTTTGCAGACATGCTTGCAACACCATAGACGTCGCTGCCGTCCGGTCGACCGTAGGCTGTTCGCAGGATATAAAAGGGGGAATAGGGTGAAAGGTGGAGTACCTCCTCCACGTTGTTCGAAGTAAAAGGGACCAAAACAGACGGAGTTAACGAGTGTTAACCGTAGGGGTCCCGAAGGTAGTTCCGGGTAGTGCCAGGGCGACTGGGAGAGTTTTACACCAACCAAGCCCAAACGTGCTCCCAATCCTATAGGCTCTGAAAGGGAAGTGCAGAGACACTAAAAGCATGATTCCTACCACAGGTAAGGTAGATCCGAGTTAGTGGTCATGGGTAGCGCCCATTGGATCACTCCCGGACTACCATACCCTGCGGAAGACACCGGAAGCCCGAGACCCGTAAATAGTAAATGGATAAACTGCTCACGGTAGCCTCCGGAGTCAAGTAGAGATCAATGCATATGGGAAGGGTGTCATAGATAGTCTAGTTCATGCGGTGCCTTGACTGTTAGCCACTGGCAAGACACCGATGGGCAGAAGTTTTTACTCCGGCGGGCAAAATGGAAATGCACTGCAGAAACGATAACCGCATAAGGTGAATACCGACTAGAGTGTGTCAACACATGCATGCCCGAAGGGTGTGCCAGGAGACATGTCGGGCCACCCTTAGCAGAGAAGGGTGTACTCAAATGGTTGGAGTAAACTGATGGGGGAGTTTCTGCCATAAGATAAAACTACCTAAAAGTCTATGCGAGAACTCTTCTACTCCAACAATCAATGCTCTCGAGACCTTAATTGAGTGAAGCATCAGGCTTAACGATATTAAGTTTTACCCTTTACTTTACCCTTACATCTGCGTGAACTTCTGGCGATACATTTGAAGTTGTTCGGTGCGGTCGCAACCTTGGGATCCATCTTCCTAGGGGTGCCCCCGTTACAGACTGTGAGTTCAGGCATTCGTTATTGGTACATCAGGAGTTCTGTCGCTATCTTTGTGATCCTTTCTGTTCTGCCATTGCCAACTTTCTGGATGTTGTTGAAAGCTTTGAATGGTTCTTCTTGATCTTGCCCTCACTGGAATAATTTCTGGCCGTATTCCAGTACTGTTTGTCCACTGATGTAGTATCCATCATGGTATTCGTCCATGCATTGGTGGTATGATTCCAAGGCAACTCTTGCACAGAAAGCTCCAACACAGAGTCCTGTTTCCTTCCCGGATGTCTTGATTCCCTGTGTAAGCAGGTACTGGCATATCGAGGTTCCCCATGGTTTGAATACTTTGGATTTATGATCGTCTCCCTTTCCGCTAAACTTCCCTGCTGGTGGTAACTTCATCTTAGGTTTCTTTCCTGGCTGACCATCAGCGCTACCTGTTGGGAGTACCAGTGGAGGTAGCAGGCCCCCTGTACTAGACATATTGGATTCGCTTTCCTTGCTGTTGCTGTCCTCTATCTGAGAGGGGTTCATTGGTGATAGTAGGGGGTCTTCTGATGTCTCAACTTGTTCTCCTTTAGGTTGTTCTAAGGTTCATGAAGCCTGGTCTTTTGCAAGCTGCCTGGCAGCTTCAACAGTGCTGGACTCTGCCATGTCGCTTGGCTCCTGGAGTTATCTGGGGCATTCTAGCCCTTCTTGTGGGATCTGCTTCCCCCTCCTCATGCTCTGTGGTTCAATGGTGTGTGCTGGCGAAGCTAACCACTGTGGGTTCTCCCATTTCCAGCTGCTAGCATTTCTTGGTGGACAGCTGTAGGTTGATCAGGCCTCGACCAGGTACAACATTTATAACCACTTGCTGAGGTTAAACAAATGAAATGTCTTGACACTTAGGGTGCTAATCGCCCTTTGAGTATGGTAGCAACAGGTGGCCTGCTTGCTTGGCAAGAGGCGAGAGCTGTGTAGACTAAAGGAGGCTTCGAAGGGGCATAATAGGAGATCAAAAAGTAACCGTTCAACCAAGTATATTAAAGATACTGTCAGTCAAAGTTTGCTGTTTCCATCGTGGAATCAGCAGCATTTAAATACAGGTTCTCACTCATCTCCAGTATAGGCAATAATACAAACCATTCAAAGTATCAAGTGATATCTTTGAACCATAACAAGTATCAAATGATACTGTAAAACAATGCATAAAACATTCAAAGTATCAAGCGATATCTTTGAAGCATAACAAGTATCAAACGATACTATAAAACAAATTATAAACCATAACCTAGTACCTGTACCAGTTATACAATATGCCTCACAGGACTTCAGCACATAAGATGGGGAGCGAGTGTCATGGCTACTAGGTAGCAGTATAATGGACTAACATTTTTGGTTGCAGGTAGAAGAGCTTGAGTTGTACGGTTACCTAGTGATAGAAGAGATAGATTAGCCGATATTCTATACACCAGAATCTCATAGAAAGCTAGAGAAGAGTATGGTTGCATATGAAGAAGAGGTTAGGGTGTTGGGATTTGTCCATGGAGGATTTTTCCCAGTTATAGAAAGGGGTGTGCCCTTTTATAATTTTCTTTCTTCACACAACCTGATAATTTCCTGTCTACACCTGTACTTAGAAATTACAAGTTTGTTTCTCCTTCACATCACTGGACCCCATAAACCATGACCCTAATCCTCAAAACACCATCTTTGAACTTCTGGAACCTTGGTATAAACATATCCTGTTTGTACAGCTGTCTCTCTCTCTTGTCCTACCTACCACACTGTGTCTTGAACTATCTGCTCTTGACTCTATATAGACCCTGTCCATTACATCATTGCAAATTCAGTGAACTCGAAGTTTTCAGAGTCTGAATTGTGACTATCAAGAATTAAAATCTGATATTAATTAATTCCTTTTGTGCTCTTGTTTTCGGTTCAAATATTTTAACCAACTATTTATATCTAATTTGATAATTGGTATATTCTGTTAGCAAATAGGAGAAGATATCTTGCTTTTCCTCAAACTCAATATTACCATAGTGTCCTATAAGATATGACTTTGCTGGAAAGATAATAAGTACTGCTAAAACAACCCCTACACTAGAAATTGTTTTAATATCAGTTACCTACCTGTAATCACTATTCTGAATAATCTTTGGATTCCTTCTTGATATGTCACATATTACCTACCCACCTGTGGAGAGTGCTAAAGTGAATCCTTTCTTGTCTAAATTCCAAATATCCTCATTCTTCATATGAATCTTATACCAGGTATTATAGAATGTATTGAGCTGGTATTCAAATAATTGGAGATCTGTAAGCGGTACAGGTACTAGGTTAGTTTATGTTAAGTTTTACAAGTATCGCTTAATACTTGTATTGTTTCATGTGCTATCAGTTGATACACACAATATTTTATGTTTGGTTTTACAGTATTACTTGATACTTGTATTGTTTCATGTGCTATCGGTTGATACACACAAAGTTTTATGTTTCATTGTACAGTATCGCTTAATACTTGTATTGTTTCGTGTGCTATCAGTTGATACGCACCATGTTTTATGTTTGGTTTTGCAGTATCATTTGATACTTGTATTGTTTCGTGTGCTATCGGTTGATACACACATCGTTTTGGAATATCGCTTATACTGGAGATAAGCGGTATGCTGTATCTAAAGACCACTGATTTCCACGATGGAAATAGCTGACTTCAACGGACAGTATTCTTAATATACTTGGTTGAACAGTTACTTCTTTGATCTCCTATTACACCCCGTTTGAAGACTCCTTTAGTAAGCAGCGCTCGCTTCTTGTTGACCAAGAAGCCATCTGCTGCTATCGTACCGCTACATGACTAGGGCCCTGCCCGAACATGTTACAAGATCAGTAGCAAGTGCCCTTTACTTGTCTATTATCTTTCCAATCTTAGATTGAACTCTTGGATGACAAATCAAGAATCTCTGTAACCAGTTCTCTCCTACTTTATCAACTCTCCTTTTGTTTTTTAAAATAATCCAAGCTATTTGAAAAATATGAAGATAGTGTGAAGGAAGACCGTAATTATTCCATTTCTCAATCCGCTTGATCAATATATTTTCCTTTTTATTGCTAAGTAGCTGCTGAGTTTGATGTAATTGAATTACTAGTTTAGTTTATCCTATATATTGGTTGTTTAGTGTAGTCTTTGAAATACCAATTTGTTAACTTGCTTTGCAAATTGAAAGTCCTAGGATTGATTGGAGTACTTCACAGATATTAGCTATTTGCTTCTTCTTGTCAGCTTTCTTTTTAGATATTTTGGAAGACCACTGGATATCTGATTGTAGAAATATAATTGAATGTAGATAATTGAGTGTTTGTAGAACATGGTTGAACAAAGTGGTATTGGTAAATCTAATAGCTTGCCTTATATATTTAAAATATCTGGCCAATTACTTGAGAAACAATAGAGCACATCCTACCTATTATACTCAAATTAATAGTAATAGAATTATAGTAGTAGTTTGACTATAGTTGTCAAAAATATATATATTAGCTATAATGGTCAATAGTTATAATAGTAAAGTCAAAAATTGATATATTGTAAATTTTATTATATTTACTAAATACTAATTATACATGCTTACTCTATAAAGAAGATAACTATTAAAAAGACAATAGTTGTTGTTTTATTTACCCTTTTATATATAATTGATAATAAAAATTGATGACCCACAGCTAGATACCGACCCATAGTACCCTAAAATATATTATAGTACTTGAATCTCCTACTACCAGTCTGTAGTATGCATTTCACTATATACTCTTTTTCTATTATGATTGTATTCATACTACAGTAGGTAAATAAAATTGTTTCTATAAGTTATCTGACAGAGAAGATATTGGAGGCAGTGTAAAAGATTATAATAGATAAAAGACAATGTTCTCATACTATTATCTATTTACCCTTCATACTATTGTAGATAGTACAAGCAATATGGATTAAGTGTACTAAGATGGTTTTCAAGTATATACATTGAGCTATAGCTAATGAATGCTGAATTACCAAGTCCACTTGAAAAGTATTTATTAATATGTATTTTGGAGACTTTATCTTAAATAAATCAAGATACTAGTTTAAAATCATGGATGCATGTAAATAGTACCCATAGTTTATTACTTAGATTCTGGCTTTCCTCTTCAAATCTCTCTACTTCTCTAATTAATACCCCTATATCAGAAAAGATTTCTATTTTACTGGTTATGGACAATATGTCAAACGTACTATGTAATTCAGTATAAGACTCCTCTGCAATATCATAATCAAATATATTAGGGAAGGTGTAACCGGTATAGATACTAGGTTATGTTTTCTGTTTTGGTTTATAGTATCGTTTGATACTTGTTATGTTTCAAAGGTATCACTTGATGCTTTGAATATTTTATGTTTTATTTTATAGTATCGTTCAATACTTATTATATTTCAAAAGTATCACTTAATACTTTGAATGTTTTATGTTTTGCCTTATAGTATCATTTAACACCTATTATGTTTCAAAAGTATCACTTGATACTTTGAATATTTTATGTTTTGCTTTATAGTATTGTTTAACACCTATTATATTTCAAAAGTATTTCCTGATACTTTGAATATTTTATATTTTGCTTTACAGTATTGTTTGATACTTGTTATATTTCAAAAGTATTGCTTGATACTTTGAATATTTAATGTTTTGTTTTATAATATTATTTGATACTTGTTATGTTTCCAAGATATTGCCTAATACTTTAAACGGTATTATATTATCATACATACTAGAAATGAGTAAGAACATGTATTTAAAAACTGCTGATTCCACGATAGAGGCAGCAAACTTCAACTGAGAGTATTTCTAATATACTTAATTGAACAGTTAACTTCTTGATCTCCTATTATGCTGTTTCAAAGCCTCCTTTAGTCAATACAGCTCTCATCTCTTATCAACAAAGCAGGCTACCTATTACTATCATATATGAAGTATGATTGGCACCCTTGGTGTAAACACATTATAGAAGGAGTCCTTTAAGTTCCCTCTGGCCCATGGTTAAAGTCAGTTTAATACTTTTGGTAGAAGCTATCATTGTAGCTGATTGGGTCAGATTCAGTATAGTGAAAAGGAGTAGCAGAGGTAGTAGCCTATATAGTCAATATGAGAAGAATGGGTAGATAGGTATAAGTGCTGTATAGGTGTTTTATGTAAGAGCCTATCTAGGTATATTTGTAGCATCAATATGAACATTTATTAGATATAATATGAATAAGCAATTTTGATTTTATGAAGTATATCTATAATAGTATTTGGATATAAAGACAATGTTCAAGTTTTGGTATGGTACCTTACATCTAAAGCGTGCATCAAGGCCGTTGCATCATGTAACGCCCAACCCTGTGAGGAATTCGGGCTCTGCCGTGAAAGTTATAATTTATGAGGTTCGATGTTCAATTCACACCTTAGGATTATTTTTTATTTCATTATGAACTTATATAGTAATCAATCTGTTTGAATCAAGTGAATATTCAATTATAAAACTTCAAGTACCTATACATTGAAGCTTTACTCTAATTCTATTCTAGTGGAAACACGCTGATGAGACTTATACTTTGTATGTACAAGGTTTTCATACTCTGGTGAGGTATAGACAATGTTTCTACGATAAGTATCCATAATACGCTCTGTACAAGAATGATATTTCCAAATCAGCTGTGGAGAAATAGATGCTAAGGCTTCAGGCACCAGCCTTTGTAGTGATTCAAAATCATACTCACAATGCTTCCTTGTATACTGCTTTGCGGCACGCCAGTAGTATTCAATAAAGTTGATCTCACAATGGAAGGCTGAATAGAAGACAACAAGATGTCCAGCACGCTCAATGGCCTCTTGAAGTTGAGACTTTTGGGCTTGAAAATCAGGCTGCGCTGCTAACAAAGCACGTGTGCAGCAGGTTCCACCTTGGAGGCAGATAGGATTTGGTTTTAATCCTTTGCCTGTTTTGGTTGGAATAGAACATTGAGCATGAAGATTTGGACGATTATTTGGCCAAAGGCCACGTTCTGTAAGAACAAGTCTAAGTCCTTTGGGAAGTCCGCTGGCAAGTTTCAGCGACTGAATATAGCCACTGCCAGGTTCCCTTGGATCGGTAACAAAGGTATCTCGCATAATCCTTTTATTTGTTCCTCCAGGTTCAAGGTTAATTTCTGAGTCCCTCAAGGCATCCTCAGCATATTTGAAATGATTCCTGAAGTTATCGAAGGGAAATAATGCCTGACAGACTGGAAACTGGGCTTCGAATACTGGTATTGCTTTTTCAACTACTTGTTCCAAAAGACGATCCCCTGTCCACCATGTGTCACTACCACATGACATGACCACACAGGCACCACCACCACCAAGATGGCCAATCAAGGTTAAAAAGTCAGAGACATGCAGTCCCTTGTCACGACATTCTTTATGTAAGGGCTTATGCTCTTCATGAACCCAGAGGTAGTGTGCACCATCATTGAAGTGAAAAGTGCATTCATCTTGGGTAACAAGAATAAGAACATTCTTTATACTAAATTGCATGGCAGGAGGGGGCAATTCTGAGAGGCTGGCATCCCAAGTCATCAGATGGTCACGATAGGATTCCAGAAGTGGAAGGAAGACATCCTGCCAGTATTGTTTGATATCTGGTCGCTCATGGCTAGCATTAGAGACAGCTTTCCGATATTCTTTCCACTTGAAACCTAGTTTGCGTAGCTAGCGAGATGCTGTTGATGATGAAATAGCTTTGGCTAGCTGTCTAGTAAAGTTGGCATTCGCGCGGTTGCGAATATCATCATTATTGGCTGGCCAGTACTCCGTTGCTGCTTGTACAAGTCCTTCAGATGTTAACTCTATTAAATCTCTATTAGTGTCTGATTTCATAACAAAATGTTGAATATTGTATGCCGACAAGAATAAGAACTTACTATCACCAACCGAATTAATGTGGGTACGGACTGCGAGAATAGTGTCTGCATCTTTTAGCGTAAACAGAATCTTCTGATGCTGCCCCTGCCTTGGCTGTGCAATCATTCTTTGCTTCACCCACCATACTTCCGGTTGCATGATTCTATAGCAGGTTCTATTTCCCCATCCTCCACCATCTGCTACTGTAACGGGGGCACCCCTAGGAAGATGGATCCCAAGGTTGCGACCGCAGCGAACAACTTCAAACTTATCGCCAAAGGTTCACACCAATGTAAGAGTAAAGAAAGGGGTAAAACTTAATATCATTAAGCCTGATGCTTCACTCAATTAAGGTCTCAAGAGGATTGATTGTTGGAGTAGGAGAGTTCTCGCATAGACTTTCAGGTAATTTTATCTTATGCCAGAAACTCCCCCATCAGTTTACTCCAACCGTTCGAGTCCACCCTTCTCCACTAAGGGCGGTCCGACACGTCTCCTGACAAACCCTTTGGGCATGCATGTGTCGACACACTCTAGTCGGCGTTCACCTTAAGCGGTTATAGTTTCCGTAGCACATTTCCATTTTGCCCGCCGGAGTGAAAACTTGTGCGTATCGGCATCTTGCCAGTGGCTGACTGTCAAGACGCCGCATGAACTAGACTATCTATAACACCCTTCCCATGTGCATTCATTTCTACTTGGCCACGGAAGCTACTGTGAGCGTTTTATCTATCCACTATTTATGGTTCGTAGACTTCCGGTGTCTTCCACAGGGGACAGTGATCCGGAAGGGGTCCAATAGACGCTACCCATGACCACTACCTCGGACCCACCTTACCGGTGACAGGAATCATGCTTATAGCGTCTCTGCATGTCTCTTTCCGAGCCTATGATGTTGGGGACACTTTCAGGCTTGGTAGGTGTAAAACTCTCCCGGCCGCCCCGGCACCACCCGTGACTACCTACGGCAGCCCTATGGTTAACTCCCGTTAACTCCATCGGTTTTGGTCCGTTTTACTCCTAACAACTTGGAGGAGGTACTCCACCTTCCACCCTATGCCGCCTTGTATATCCTGCGAACTGCTTACGGTTGACCAGACCGCAGCGACGTATACGGTGTTGCAAGCAGGTCTGCAAACCTTCGACTTTGCTAGACTGCACACAACTATGCAACCGTTCGCGCATGAGGTCCGGGCCTTAAGGCGGGGCCGGAGGGCTATGATAGGAATAGTCTCTCCAATTCACAGCTTCTTCGGAGCTGCCTAGCTCGCCCAATAGCATCTCTTGGAACCCTAGATTCCAGTATTGTGCGTGGCTTTGCGTGACAAACGTTCCGGTCATTTTTCTCAAACTCCCCAAGAGACTTCATATTGAAAGGTAGGGTAACTCCGGACTTTGGGCAGAGTAACCCAAGCCCCATGGTAGTGTAACCTGATCCCCAGGATAGGGTAAGCTTGTCCAGCGGACAAGATAACTTTTCCCAGTTACCCTGTCTATCCTGTCACCGGCGATAGACATTTCTGACGTGTCTCCAGTTATCTGGCCTTGCTGAGCAACTGCTGCTTCAGAAGTCCCTAAGTACTCTGACACCTCTCCCAGGTGTACCCGGGTACCTAAGTACTAGGGCTGTTGATTCTGTTCACTCTCGAAGCCCGGGCCAACGGGTCTCCGTAGGTCAAGTACTCACTTGCCTGCTGGTGCCTACCAGTTCGACTCTAGGCTACCTGTATGGGTATAGGTTCCGACTGCCATAGCTCATGTGTGCTGGGTCGTTACATCACTCCCCTCTTCACCACGGTCTGTCGGGGACCGTTAGCGTTGTTTCTTATTTCCCTGACTCGATTCCCCTAAGACCCTATAGTCCCTGGGCTTGGACGGATATCTTTCATGGAAATCCAGCATGGCCTCTAAGCCTGTCCCTTCTAGCATCTCATAGTGCTCCCATGAATTCTCCCCAGTCCCGTAGCCTTCCCATGAAACCAGGTACTGGACGAAGCGCGACGGAAACTTTGTCTTTGCTCCACCGTACCATCAACTGTCCACAACAGCTCCCATAATGTAACTTGGCTCATTGTCTGCAAGCTCCACAGTAGGAACATCCTCGACCCTGCCTGATCCCGCATCCGCACGGTACGGTTCAAGCAACGTGACCTTGAAACCTGGGTGGATGCTCTATCTAGGTGGCAGTTGGAGTTTGTAGGCTCGGTTACCCACCCAATGTTTGACCACGAAAGGTCCTAACATCCGCTGGTCCAGCTTCTGCATTGGACGCTTCGCATGGATGTTGTTTCGGTTCCGCATCATGCGGTCCACTTTCTTTGCCCACCCAGCAGCCACATCCTTCAAGGTAACATAGTCCGGTGATGGCAACCTTTTCTGGTCATTCCATTTCTGTTGCCTTTCCTGTGCCTGTTGCATCGTGTCTCGAATCTCCTGCCAGGTTCCTTCACATTCTTGAGCCAAGAGCTCACTGCTAGGGTGTATTCCGTGATTATTAGACACGACACCCGACCAGTTTGTCTGGGGGTCAAACCTATAGTTGATCTTAAATAATGACAACCTGATGGATTCTGATGTCGCGGTGTCGTATGCATACTCCGCAAGGGGTAACAGCGAAACCCAATCATCTTGTTGGCAGGAACCATAACTACGCAAGTACTGCTCCAGTGTCTGATTAATCCTCCCGGTTTGCCCATCAGTCTCAGGGTGGAATGCAGTCGAAATGCTTAGTTTCACTTGCAACAAGTGCATTAGACTCATCCAGAACTTGTATGTGAATCCCCTATCTCGATCAGAGATGATTGACTCTCTGAGTCCACGAAGGCGCCAAACCTCCTTCAGGAATACCAAGGCAAGCTCCTTGACCGGTACCTCCATGGTCAGGGGTATGAAAGGTGCTATTTTTGAGAATCTGTCCACTATGACCCAGATCTTGGTACACACTTCGGACTCTGGCAGCGCTACAATGAAGTCCATTGATATCACTGTTGACGGCCACATAGGAACATCAATAGGTTCCAGCAGACTGAACTTCTTGTGCCTGATGGACTTATTTCTTTGGCATGCATCAGATGTTCGCTCATAGTTGGTGATATCCTCATCCATCTTTGGCCAATAGAGGTTAGCCCTAACCCTGCCAGTGGTTTTCTAAGTCCCGAAGTGCCCCGTAATTCGGGAGTCATGTTCAGCCTCCATGATTGTCTACTTCAGATTCTGGCCCTGGGAAACATACCACCTGTTCTTGTAGAGGAGTAAGCCCTTTTCCATCATGAAGTGTCAGTCGACCTCTTTGTCACCGGCAGCCATTGCCTTCAGGATCCTTAAATATTCCTGGTCTTCCTTTATCGCTACCTGAAGCTGATCCTAAAAGGACAACTGAAGCTGAAACCCCTGGCACACCTGCAACACTTGTGGTCGCAAGATGTCCCATTCCTGGCTCCCAACCCACTGCCTGGGGCGAAAAAACGAATATGGCGGGAAATCACTCCCCCCTTCATGGGAGTAGTCCTTACGTCGTGACAAAGCATCTGCCTTTTCATTCAACCGCCATTTGCAGTAAACCACCTTGAAGTTAAACGGTTGCAGGAACTCAGCCCAGTGGTGCTGCCTACGGTTAAGGACCTTGGTACTATTAAAGTACTCCATATTCTTATGATCCGTATAGATCACTAGCAGGTCCATTACAGAGCATAGCAAATGATCCCATTCCTTGAATGACCACACAATCACAGTCATTTCCTTGTCATGGCCATCATAATTAATCTCCACTGGGTGAAACTTCTGACTATGATAGGCCACTGGATGCTATCTCTCATCTTCACAGAACTGGGAGAGGACCGCTCCTAATGCAAAGTCACGATCGTCGGTTTCCATCCGGGTTGGCCGTTCAGGGTCAAAATGTGCTAGGATAGGTTTGGGTGTAAACGACTCCTGCAAATGGTTGAAGGCCTGCTCACGCACAGGAGGCTATTCCCATAGGAGACCCTTCTTTGTCAAGTCTGTCAGAGGTTTCGCTATCTTGCTGAAACCCTCTATCAACTGATGATAGAAGTTGGCAAAGCCCATAAAGCTTTGAACATCGATGATGCAGGTCGGAGGTGCGCAATCCCTGATTGTCTGCACCTTTTCCAACAACATAGAGATCCCCACATCGGAGATCTTGTATTCCAGGAATTCAACCTCCCGTTGATGGAAACTGGACTTCTTCATGCCTACACATAGACTAGGTTTCCGCAATTTCTCCATCACAGGTCTCACCATCGCAACATACTCTTTCATAGTTTCAGAGTAGATCAGGATGTCATCCATATACGCAATCACTCCTTCATCCATGAGGTCCCAGAAGACCTCATTTATCATGCTCTGGAAAGTTGCCAGGGCGTTACATAACCCAAACGGCATAACCTTGTATTCATACAGTCCATATCTGCACCAGAAGGCCATCTTCCATTCCTCAGCTTCTACCATCCTCTGAAGGTAGTAGCCATTCTTCAAGTCCAACTTGGTGAACACAATGGCTTTGCCTGACCTATCTCAGAGTTCATTCATCCACGGTAGAGGGTACTTGCTCTTAACCATGATTTTGTTCAGCCCTTGGTGATCTATTACCAGTCTTAATGTACTATCTGGTTTTGGCACAAGGAGGATAGAGGCTGCGGCAGAGGAACTGGATCGCTGTAACTTTCCTATCCGCAGCATTTCATGGAGGTATTCACGTAGTGCCTGCAGCTCCTTTTCCGAAAACGGATAGATAAGCCCAAACGAAGGGTGAGTCCCGGGTTGCAACTCGATATTGTGGTCATACTTCAAGTGCTCTGATACGGCCTCAATCCATTCTTGACTGATGATATCCCCATAGTCCTTATACTCGGGAAGTAGCTTGACCGTAATGTTGGTACCTTCCTTATCGGAGAATTGCACTATTCCCAAAAGGTACACATTACCAGGGTCTTCGGCTAGTAACCCTTCATCAGTCATGAACACTAACCGCCCCCGCACTGCTAGGCAGTTAGCCTTGCAGAAATCTGAGCGCCAGGTTAGTGATCCGCTCTTCCAATCTATGTCGGGATTATGATCTTTCAACCAAGTCTTAGGTAGATACACGTCCACCTTGGTGTTGGGCATGTCCGCGACTTCAAAGCGCATATCGTTATGGTGGTCACCTATTCTCATTGCCAATGATTTGGTATCGTGCAGACCTGGCCCCGGAATGTGATTGCCGCTTGCATCGCTTATTGGCACGTGTACCTTTCAGCATACACGTAATGCCTAAGTTTGTTTAAGCTATCAGCTACTAAGCACTGGCCCAGTAGCTCCACTATCGAGTAGCGGGAGCGGTTCTGCGCTTAGCTGTCCAGCTTCAATCTTCCAGTCTAACTTGACCCGTAGGGGGATAGACTTGCTATAATGAGGCAAGTTGTCACGCTTCTGCCTCTTCGCCTTTCTTGGGGACTTAGTTATCTTGGCTTAGCAAATCCTTTTAGTCTCTGGCCTTTCCACACAAGAGCGGCCACAATGGGTCGGTAAAGGTTAAGGGAGTGGGATTCGTCTTTTATCAATAACTAGGGTGTTTACTATCACGCCAGCATCATTTTGGGTACTAAACCCTCCTCAGGTAAACTTGAAAATAGCACCATTTATTTGATCAAGTCCAGCCTGAACCAATTCCGCTTGTACTAAACATAACAATTTTCCCCGAGGTGGGTAGAAGTCCGCTGTCAGACCAGTCCCAAGTGAAGCTGCCTTGCTTGCGTAATGTCGAGCGTCTCCGCCAGCAGGACCTCACCCATCCTCAAATGAAATAATGTCCCATGACTTGCCCCTCCAGCTAAGGAAATCCTGAAAGGAATACGTATAACTAGAACAAAGAAAATAACCCGAAACCCAACAAAGGAGAGACAGCCCAGCCCACCGCGCATGGCCCGCAACATCTACCAGCCCCCACCACCTGGGTGTAGTCAGTAGCAGGGTCATTTATGCAGTAGAAGGGTACTTAACCATCTCCGAAGCCACCTCCATGGCTCATGTCCATCTATCCCTCAGGGGTCTATGGTTGCGGGTTAATAAGGTTACACCTTAAACAGAATGGGTTCTTACCTATTGCGAGCGATCAGTATCAACCTCCATGATCTCAGGTGATGACTGGCAGACTTCAAGTATCTTTGACGATGAAGCCGGAGGGGGCGCTTCAATGCGCTTTAGCCACTTGTCCATTTCTGTGGGCTGGCTTACCAGGGCTGACCGTTTCAACCCGCGAGCCGGTTTGGATGAACTAATGACTTGGGCCGTCGAGGTATACTTTCTCCAAAAGTGACCTGTTTCAACCCACTTGGTGCACTGGTTGTTCTTCCTGCGGCGTTCGGTCAATGTCGACAGGATTTCCTTATGCCCTATTGTATACTCCGAAGTCGCCGGCTTTGCCGGTTTCCCCACTTTGAAATTAGTAGGTTTGGCAGACCTCTGGTTCTGTCTGCCCGAACCTTTTTCCTTCTTCTTGAACCTGCCCGATGTCGAGGATCAATCCTGCTTCTTATCTGTGGATTGAGACCGGGGGGCTGGGTGGATGACGCGGTTACTGAACTGGTTCTTGTCCTCCAGCGTGTGCCCAACCTTCCGGAGAAGACCAAGGTACTCGTTCAGGTCAGTCAGATAGGGCTCCTTAAGTGCCCATGCATTCCGAACCTCGTGTGTAATGCCTGATCGTACCTTGTCTCGTACCTGTACTGGATCTGTATAGCTCAGCTTATACATATAATCAATTATCTTATCCAGGTACTCATCGATGTGATGGGGCTTCATCACAAGGAATCACCACTGGAGAAGGGAGCGATCTCACTCGGCCTGGTCTCCACCGAAACTTCATTCCAGGCGTTCTTGGAACCCTTCCCATGTCCATGAGGTGTTGCTGTCTTCGACAAGGATGCCCCTGGGCTTGGCGGCCTCCGTGTTAATGTACCCATGCAACCTCAGATGCCATGCCTGGGCGGAGTCTTCAAGAAGGGGGATTACCAACTTTACCTTGTCCATGTCGGTTAACTTGCAATGCATAAAGTATTCAAATTTGACCTCTACCAAGGTTAAGAAGCTCGTGAGTTCTGTAACTTTGCCATTGAATGGAGGGATACCACTCCGCTTCTCTGGCTTCTTCTGCCGGTGTCTTGATGTAGGCCTAGAATCAGAACCACTACCGCTTAGGGCTCTCCCCCGCCTCTTGGCCCAGCGATCCCACCACCATTTCTTTACATTTCTCCAGTCATCCTTCCGAGCACCGTGTAAGGGGGTCAAGTTTAGGAGAGAATCCCCACCATCATCATTATCCAAGCTATGATGGTCAGAGTCCCCTGGATCCCCGTCTGCTCCTGCTGTACCACCTCTGGGTGGTGCATTTCCTTCCCCACTACCTCCCGTATTCCCACCTTGGGATTCCCGGGGTCTGTTGTGCCCATCAAACCGCCCCTCCTGGCCATCCTAGTTACCCTCCTCTGGGGGGTTACCCCCTGCTGGTCCTGATACCGGTGGTGGAACCGGGGGTCGCCCACTCTCAGGAGTTTGGTTGAGCGCCATCTGCGTTATCCACAGAAAAGACTACAACTCTGGAGGACTCAAGGCTTGCATCGGGGAGCCAGCATGCCTCCATGACCCACAGTACCCACATGTCAGTCGTCCATCTCCTTCCTTTTGCCTTCTTCTTTGCTTTACCAGGGTCCGTGGTCCCTTACTACACCCATAGGAGTGGTAATGGATCCACCCCATTTGGCTTTCTTCCGAGTTACAGCCTAACAGACAGAACTTGTCTTGGCTGTCCGAATCACCACTTGTGATGCTGGGGAGAGCGGAGGCAAGACATGGTTTCAAGGGCGCCAAGGGAACGACCAGTGCCCCAGGAACAGAGCGAGCAGGTGTCCCAGGTCCAGGGATTGGAGTCTCTCGTGACGGAGCCATGGGTGTTTGCTCCTCCTGGCGTCTTACCAGTTTGAAGAATCCAGGTGACACTGCGCGCAGTGGCCAGAACCCTGGGGTAGCCAATACTGCTGGTGGGAATGCTGTGGCAGGAAAGGTATCTAGGGTAGGCAACGAAACTGGCAGAGGTGTGGGTCTTGGGCGGTAATGGGAGGTGCGGGAGTTGCAACTAAAGGTGTTGCGGGGGAAATGTTTGGAGCGGGGGTCGGACAAGGAGTAGGGTCAGGTGCATCTTGTGCCACGATGCCCTTCTGTTCGGACGTCCTTTTCCTTATTCGATGTCCACCAGTTGGCCCGACCGTTGGGCTACCCAACCTACTGCGGGCAATTGAGGAGGGGACCGACAGGGAGCCTGTAGATGCTCTTGAGAAGGAGGAGATATAGCTGTAGCCCTCACCTTTCAGGCTTTCCAACAGCCATATACTGATTGAGCTCAGGTATGCCCTCCATTGGTCATCTCTTGCTCTCATGGCCAACTCCATACTGAAGTTCTCGGGCTTAGTATGGACGAGCGGGAGTGAGGGTGCGGCCTCTAACATCAGTACATCATTCTCAGCATCAATACTATACCCTCCTTCACAAGCCTTTTCCAAGACTGCCATCCGAGTCTTCAACGCCTGCTGATCCCTTAACCTCCGCAGGTATGCCTCTTGCTGCATCTTCATCCATTCTACCGCTGCCAGAGTAATCTGTATTTGGAACACCTGCTGCTGCTGGGTGTTCCAGTTGTTCAGTTCTAGCTTCACTTCCTCAATCGACTGGGATACTTCCTGGATGACGTAAGGTTCAACAAATTCACGGAAGAACTCGCTAAAGGGAACCCCGTGCGGCGGGGGAGGGAGCACGTTGTGGACAAGGGTAGGGTCTTGGAAAAATGAAGGCGCCACGGCGCGAGGGTCTGTAATCAGGAGATCAAGACATTCAATGGGTAATGGAATAGTGACGGCCTCCAAGAGCAGCTGGTGGCCGTTCCAGTCGGTACCGCGAACATCTGCAAAAACCGATGAACGAAACATGTTGGCCGTGTTCTCGTCAAGGTCAAGGTCTGAATCGGGGTTCAATTCCATTCTGGTTCGAAGTTCGGTACTAACCATTATGCTTGCTACCGTGGGCTACTTGTTCTAGACAAGGTTACTAGCCTTCATGCAAGGTCAGTGCCGGAGGTCGGAAACAATTAAGCAGGAGAGGAGTTAAGCGAGGAGCTTGCTTAATGATATACTGTAACGGGGACACCCCTAGGAAGATGGATCCCAAGGTTGTGACCATACCGAACAACTTCAAACTTATCGGCAAAAGTTCACACCAATGTAATAGTAAAGAAAACGGTAACACTTAATATCGTTAAGCCTAATGCTTGACTCAATTGATGTCTCGAGAGGATTGATTGTTGGAGTAGGAGAGTTCCCATATAGACTTTGAGGTAGTTTTATCTCATGTCAGAAACCCCCCCATCAGTTTACTCCAACCATTCGAGCACACCCTTCTCTGCTAAGGGTAGTCCGACACATCTCCTGACACAGCCTTCAGGCATGCATGTGTCGACACACTCTAGTCGGGGTTCACCTTATGCAGTTATCGTTTCTGCGGTGCATTTCCATTTTGCCCGCCGGAGTGAAAACTTCTGTGCATTGGCGTCTTGCCGGTGGCGAACAGTCAACACGCCGCATGAAGTAAACTATCTATGATGCCTTTCCCATGTGCATTGATTTCTACTTGGACCCGATAGCTACTGTAAGAGTTTTATCTATCTACTAGTTACGGTTCATGGACTTCCGGTGTCTTCCGCAGGGGATGGTAATCCTGAAGGGGCCCAATAGGCGCTACTCATAACCACTACCTTGGACCGATCTTACCTGTGGTAGGAATCATGCTTATAGTGTCTCTGCACGCCCCTTTCAGAGCCTATGACGTTGGGGACATTTTCAGGCTTGGTAGGTGTAAAACTCTCCACGCTGCCCCGGCACCACCCGGGACTACCATCGGGACCCCTCCGGTTAACTCCCTTTAACTCCGTCCATTTTGGTCCGTTTTACTCCGAACAATGTGGAGGAGGTACCCCACCTTCCACCCTATGCCCGCTCATATATTCCGCGAACAGCGTAAGGTTGACTGGACAGCAGCGACGTATATGGTGTTGCAAGCAGGTCTCCAAACATTCCACTTTGCTAGACTGCACACCACTACACAACCGTTTGCCCATGACGTCCAGGCCTTAAGGCGGGGCCGGAGGGGTATGATAGGAATAATGTCTCGAATTTACAGCTTTTTCGGAGCTGCCTAGCCAGCCCAATAGCATCTCCCAGAGTCCCAAATTCCAGTATTATGCGTGGCTTTGCGTGACAAACATTCTGGTCATTTTTCCCAAACTCTGCGAGGGACTTCGTATTGAAAGGTAGGGTAACTCCGTCCTTTGGGCAGGGTAACCTGATCCTGAGGGTAGGGTAACCTTGTCTAGCGGACAAGATAACCTTTCCCTGTTACCCTGTCAATCCTGTCGCTGGCGATAGACATTGCTGACCTCTCTCCAGTTACCCGGCCTTCCTGAGCAACTGCCACTTCAGAAGTCCCTAAGTACACTGACACCTCTCCGGGGTGAAGCCAGGTACCTATGGACCTGGGCAGCCAATTCTGTTCACTCTCGAAGCCCGGGCCATCGGGTCTCCATAGGTCAAGTACTCACTTGCCTGCCGGTCCCTACCAGTTCCCCACTAGGCTACCTGTATGGGTGTTGGTTCCGCCTGCCATAGCTCATATGTGTTGGGTCATTACAGCTACCTTTTTGACTAACACTTTTCTGCACTCAATTGCCCGCACAATCCCAGTGAAAAGGTCTGGTCCCTTAAGGGCTTCCTGCTCCTGTCGAACTTGGAGTCTCAGAAATTGATATACTCCGAAGTACTATGCATACCACAATCCATGAACCTTTGGCTTCTTACTTCGAGGTTTCACAATCTTCATAATAGCCTGCAGGGCAGCTTCTAAAATTGCTTACCAGTGTACAAATGGTACAGAATTTCCCCCTCGGCGGCGGGGCTAGGAAGACTTAACCGCTGCGAGCATGGTATGTTCTAGTTCTGCCTCATTCTCTGCTGATTCCATGGATGATTCACAGACAGGGTTAGGAGGAAACTGGTTGAGATTATTGTGTACAAGGGCATTTGCTACACGAACTAGATCACAATACTCTCTAACACTCAAGGTACTTGGTGCCACTATTTAAGTTAACAATAAATCTCTGGTTGGTCGAGTCATATATCAAAAGAGACTAATACCTGGTCTTTGAATAGGAGGGGCACCAGCTGCATTCAGATTTTGGGCCAATGCCTCAAGGCGGATTCTCTCTCTTCGTGCACAGCTGCGTAGTGTTGACGGATTGACAGACATTATTGCTTACCAGTGGTTGGTAAGAGAAAATTTACCATGTACTATGGAGAGCGATATTATAATTGCAGTAAGTATACCAAGTATGGTTCCGGCCACTCATACACAACACCTCGCTTGATGCAACGCGGGACGTCTTGGCACAAAATGCTTAGCACTCAAAGTGTATCTATGTTCGAACCAGAGTCATAGTAGAGTTATTTTATAATATTTTTTTATTATTACTATTAAGAGATACAAATCAAATAAAACAAATAAAAAGAAATAAAGAAATTGAAATTGATGTACAGAAACAAATGAAATAAACAAAGGAAATATGACAAAGGAAATATAAAAGAGTGTTTGATATGATAATAGAATATACATTCAAGTTGTCAAGCCACATCTGATTGCCGATGTGATTTGCACTTTTTGAAAACTAGTTTATAATAGCTAGCAGAACCATACACCTCACGAGATGCATATGCATCAATGATTCACAATGTTTTCATGTGATATTTCCAAATAAGACTATTAGAAACTTGAGCCAAGGCTTCAGGAACCAAGCACTGCAGTAAAGCAAAGTCATATCCACAATTCTACCATGTATAGCATTTAGCTGCCCCCCAAAAATACTCAATGAAATTTTTCTCACAGTGAAATGTGGGATAAAAGAGTACTCGGTGTCCAGCAGCCTCAATTGCTTCCTGAAGCGTACCTTTCCAAGCTTCGAAGTCTGGCTGAGCTGCCAGTAGAGCCCTAGCACAACAGCTGCCATTTTTTAAACATTGAGGTTTTGGTGTTGTATTTCCTGCAGGGGTTTTAATAGTGCATTGTATAAGAAATCGTCCACAAGTTGATGGCCAAAGGTCTTGTTCTGTGAGTACTGATTTCAACCCCTTTGGTGTTCCATCTTCCTGCACCATAGACTGGTAATAACCACCATCTGGATAGGATGCATCTACAACATAGGTTGTATGCATTGCTTTAGCATGTTTGCCCCCATCGACAAGATTTATTTTTGATACCCGCAGTGCATTATCAGCATACTTGCAGTGTGTTTTGCATTATCAAAGAGAAATAATGCTTTTATTCAAGGAAACTCAGCTTCAAAGAGCGGAATAGCTTTAGTCATAATTTGCTCAAGTAGCTTTTCACTATTCCACTATATGTCCCCGCTACACTTCAACATCTCACAAGCTGCGCCATCACCAGGTCGTCCAATTGGTGTTAAGAGATCAGAGACATGCAACCCCTGACCTCTGCCTTTCTTTCATAATGGTTGATGCTCCTCGTGGGTGCAAATAAAATGTCTGAAATTCATTCAGTTGGCCATTCAGACTACTAAGCTATTAATTTAGTGTCTATGGAAATACCATTTGCGTAATCAAAATAGGTATTGAATATGAATTATTCTATAAGGATGAAAGTGTTCTGATTGTCAACCTGATGTTTCTTAACTAAATTACATATTGAGGCCTGAAATAATTACAGAAAAAAGTATTTTAACTATAGGAATTGAACTTGAATATATAATTCTAACCCTAAACCTGATGCCAAGGCTTGCCAAGCTGTCCCCTGTTGTATCAATAAAGGTGTTGTGTATAAGTGACCGGAACCATAATAGGAATTACAGAGTTGAGTGGTAGTACTAAGTATTTGAAAACTAAAATCAAAACTCCTAAACTACAGAGAGCTAGCCGGAAATTGAACGCAGGATCTCAAAATATTACAACCCTCATGACATAGCCCAAATTCCTAGCATTACATGATGCAATGGCCTCGGTATTCGTTTTTGGTGCAAGGCACCATGTATCAGAAAAAGCTGAGTCATAGTGTTGAGAGAACTGAAATCTATCAATAGTCACATTTAACAGACAGGGTCCGTACTCTTGCCAAGGTTGCAGCTGGGTCGCTACAACCCCCAAAAATTTGCTGGCTTGATTTTTGGTGGCACACGAAAGAGTACCTGGCAGCGCAACACAAGTTTGCAGCTCAACATAAGATTGTGGCTCAACACCAGATTGTGGCGCAGTTTTATAGCTCAACATAGGCACATGGCTCAATGAAACCTTTCGGCTTAATGGAATATCTGTACTAAGGAGTATATAAGATCGCAGTAGACTTCAATTAATTTAGTTCAATAGAGTTTTTTAAGTTACTCAAATTGAATTACTCTTGTTCAAGCAAATTTTCAACCCAAATGAAGATGCCAGTAAATGATTGAAGATCAATGGAGACCAATATAAGCCTGATAAATATAAGACATTATGGTGGAATAGAATTTCATTGTTTAACTTGAGTGCATTCTATGGTTTAAGAACTTGAAATGAAGAAGTGTGAAGACCCAGCACACATGAGCTGTGGCAGTCGAAACCTAGACCTATACAGGTAGCCCGGAGGCGAACTGGTAGGGACTGGCCGGCAAGTAAGTACTTGACCTACAAAGACCCGATAGCCTGGGCTCTGAGAATGAACACAATTATCAGGCCAGGTACGGAAGTCCCTGGGTACACCTGGGAGAGGTGTCAGCGTACTTAGGGACTTCTGAAGGGGCAGTTGCTCAGCTAGGCCGGGTAACTGAAGACAGGGTAACAGGAAAAAGTTATCTTGTCAGCTGGACAAGGTTACCCTACCCTCGGGATCAGGTTACCCTGCCATGGGGCTTGGGTTACCCTGCCCAAAGTCCTGAGTTGCCCTACCTTTCAATACGAAGTCTCTCCGGAAGTTTGGGAAAAATAACAGGAATGTTTGTCACGCGAAGCCACGCATGGTACTGGAATCTAGGGTTCTGGGAGATACTATTGGGCGAGCTAGGCAGCTCCGCAGAAGCTGTAAATTGGAGACATTTTTCCTATCATACCCCTCCGGCCCTGCCTTAAGGCCCAGATGTCATGGGGGAACAGTTGTGTAGTTGCATGCAGTCTGGCACAGTGGAAGGTTAGGAGACCTGCTTGCAACACCGTATGCGTCGCTGCCGTCCGGTCGACCGTAAGCTCTGTGCAGGGTATACAAGGGGGCATACAGCGGAAGGTGGAGTACCTCCTCCAAGTTGTTCGGAGTAAAATGGACCAAAACTGATAGGGTTAACAGGGGTTAATCGTCGAGGTCCTGAAGGTAGTACCGGGTGGTGCTGGGGCGGCCGGGAGAGTTTTACGCCTACCAAGCCTGAAAGTGTCCCCCACGTCATAGGCTCTGAAAGGGATGTGTAGAGACACTATAAGCATGATTCCCACCACAGGTAAGGTGCGTCCGAGGTAGTGGTCATGGGTAGCGCCCATTGGACCGCTTCCGGATCACCATCCCCTGTGGAAGCCACCGGAAGCCCGAGAACCGTAAATAGTAGATAGATAAAATGCTCCAGGTAGCTTCCGGGGCCAGGTAGAGATCAATACAAATGGGAAAGGTGTCATAGATAGTCTAGTTCATGCAGCGTCTGGACTGTTAACCACTGGCAAGACGCCGATGCGCAGAAGTTTTCACTCCCGTGGGCAAAATAGAAATGCACCACAGAAACAATAACCGCATAAGATGAACACTGACCCGAGTGTGTCGACACATGCATGCCTGCAGGGTGTGCCTAGAGACGTGTCAGACCGCCCTTGGCGGAGAAGGGTGTGCTCAAATGGTGGGAGTAAACTGATGGAGGACTTTGTGGTATAAGATAAGACTACCTGAAAGTCTATGCAAGCACTCTCCTACTCCAACAATCAATCCTCTCGAGACCTTAATTGAGTGAAGCATCAGGCTTAACAATATTAAGTTTTAATGTTTACTTTACTCTTACATTGGTGTGAACTTGTGGCGATAAGTTTGAAGTTGTTCGCTGCGGTCACAACCTTGGGATATATCATCCTAGGGGTGCCCCCATTACAGTATATCGTTAAGTGAGCTCCGCGCTTAACTCCTCTCCTCATTAATTGTTTTTCGACCTTTGCCACTGACCTTGTGTGAATACTAGTAACCTTGTCTGGAACAAGTAGCCAAGAGTGGAAAGCACAATGGCTAGTACCGAACTTCGATCCAGAATGGAATTCAACCCAGATTAAGACCTTGATCTTGACGAACATGCTGCCAACAAGTTTCGCACTATAGTTTTTGCGGATGTTCACGGTATTGACTGGGATTGTCATCAGTTGCTTCTGGAGGCTGCCCCTATTCAGTTACCAAGTGAATGCCTTGACCTCATGATTACAGACCCTCTGGCTGCGGCGCTCTCATTTTTCCAAGACCCTACCCTTGTCCACAACCTGACCCCTCCACCACCCCAAGGGGTCCTATTTAGGGAGTTCTCGCGTGATTTCGCCAAACCTTAGATCATCCGGGAGGTATCCAAGTCGATTGAGGAAGCGAAGCAGGAACTAAGGAACTGGAACACCCCGTAGCAGGGGGTGTTCTGGAAACAGATCACTACGACAGTGGTGGAATGGATGAATGTGCAGCAGGAGGCATACCTGCGGATGATAATGGATCAGCAAGGATTGAGGACTCGGATGACAGCATTGGAAAAAGCTTTCGAAGGAGGGTATAGTATTGATGCTGAGAATGGTGTACTAATGTTAGAGGCTGCGCCCCGACTCCCACTCGTCCATACCAAGCCCGAGAACTTAGGCATGGAATTGGCCATGAGAGCCAGAGAAGACCAATGGAGTGTGCACCTGAGCCCAATCGGTATACACATGTTGGAAAGCCTCAAAGATGATGGCTACAGTTATAGTGCCTCCTTCTCAAGGGCATCTACAGGCTCCCTGTCTGTCCCTCCCTCAATAGCCCGTAGTCGTTGAGGCAGCCCAACAGTCGGGCCAACTGATGGACGTCGAGTAAGGAAAACGACATCCAAACCGAAGGGTATCACGGCTCTGTATACGCCGGACCCAACCCCTCGTTAGACCCCTGCTCCTAACATTCTTCCTGCAACACTGTCGGTTGCAACTCCTGTACCCCCCATCGCCGCCCCAAGACCCACTCCTCTCCCAGTTCCCCTACCAGTCTCTAGTTCTGACCCATCTTCTATCGCTCCTTTCCTACCCCTGGCGTCGGCACTTCTGAGATTCCGCTCGCTGCGTGCCGTGTCACCTGGGTTCATTGAACGGGTGTGGCACCACCAAGAGCGAGCACTTGAGGCTCCATCACAAGGGACCCCTATCCCTAGGGCAGGAACACCTGCTTGTAGGGTTCTTTGGGCACTGGTCACTCCCACAGCACCCGCGAACCCAAGTCTTCCCGCCGCTCTCCCCACCATCACTAGTGGCGACTCAGACAGCCATCACGAGTTCTGTCTGTCAGGTGGTAGGTCGGAAGAGACCCAGATAGGGTAGATTCATTACCACTCCTATGGATGTAAGAAGGGACCACGGACCCCGGTGAGGCATAGAAGGAGGCAGAAACAAGGAGATGGATGACCAACATGTGGGTACTGTTGGTCATGGAGGAAGGCTGGCCCCCTGCTGCAACCCTTGAGTTGTCCAGAGTTGCAGTCTTTTCTGCGGATAACACAGATGGTGCCCACCCCAACTTCCGAGTGTGGGTGACGCCCTCTTCCACCACTGGCATCAGGACCATCAGTGGCTAACCCCCCAGAGGATGGTAACCAGGATGGCTAGGAGACACGGTTTGATGGGTACGATAGACCCTGGGAATCCCAAGCTGGGAATACCGGTGGTAGTGGGGATGGAAATGCACCACCCACAGGTGGTACAGCGGGAGAAGGCGGAGCGCCAGGGGACTCAGACGATGACAGCTCGGATATTGATGACGATAGAGATTCACTCCCCGATGTGACCTCCTTCCTCAGTGCTCAGAAAGATGACAGGAGCAACGAGACAAAACGACGGTGGGATCACTGGGCCAAGAGGCTGGCAAGAGCCCTGAGGGGTACTGGTTCGGCTTGGAGGCCAACACCAAGATACGGGCAGAAGAAGCCGGAGGAGCTGAGTGGTATTCCTCCATTTAAAGGCAAAGTTACAGAACTCGCGAGCTTCTTGACCTTGGTGGAAGTCAAATTTGAATACTTTACAGATTGCAAGTTAACTGCCATGGACAAGGTAAACTTGGTGATCCCCCTTCTTGAAGACTCTGACCGGGCATGGTATCTAAGGTTGCATGGGCGCATTAACAAGGAAGCCGCCATGCGCACGGGCATCCCTGTCAGAGACAGCAACCCCTTACGGACGTGGAAAGGGTTCCGAGAACGGCTGGAACAAAGTTACGCTGGAGACCAAGGCGAGCCGGATCGATCCCTTCTCAAGTGGCGAGACCTCGTGATGAGGCCCCATCACATCGATGAGTACCTGGATAAGATAATTGATTATATGTATAAGCTTAGCTATACAGATCCAGTACAGGTACGAGACCAGGTTTGATCAGGCATCACACAAGAGGTTCGGAATGCGAGGGCACTTAAGGAGCCCCAATCGACGGACCTGAACCAGTACCTTGATCTTCTCCACAAGGTCGGGCACACGCTGGAGGACAACAACTGATTCGGTAAGCGCGTTATCCACCCAGGCCCCCGGTCTCAACCCGCTGATAAGAAGAAGGATAGATCCTCGACATCTGGAAGGTTCAAGAAGAAGGAAAATGGTTTGGGCAGACAGAACCAGAGGTCTGCCAAACCTACTAATTTCAACGTGGGGAAACCAGCAAAGCCGGCGACTTCGGAGTATGCAATAGCGCATAAGGAAATCCTGTCGCCTTTGACCGAACGCCGCAGGAAGTACAACCAGTGCACCAAGTGTGGTCAAACAGGTCGCTTTTGGAGAAAGTGTACCGTGACAGCCCCAGTCGTTAGTTTATCTAAATACGCTTGTGGGTTGAAACGGTCATCGCCGGGAAGCGAGCCTACAGGGATGGACAAGTGACTAATGGGCATTGAAGCGCCTCCTCCGGCTTCCTTGTCAAAGATACTTGAAGTCCGCCACGTATCACCTCAGATCATGGAGGTTGATACTGACAGCTCGGAATAGGTAAGAACCCATTCTGTTTAAGGTGTAACCTTATTAACTCACAACCATAGACCCCTGAGGGATCGATGGACCTGAGCTAAGGGGATGGCTTTGGAGATGGGTAAGTACCCTTCTACCTCATAAACGACCCTGATACTGACTACACTCGGGTGGTGTGGGCAGGTAGGTGTTGCGGGCCATGCGCGGTGGGCTGGGCTATCACTCCTTTGTTGGGTTTCTAGTTATTTCCTCTGTTCTGGTTATACGTACTTCTTTCAGGATTTCCTTAGCTGGATGGGCAAGTCGTAGGACATTATTTCGGTAGAGGCAGGTTGAGGTCCTGCTCGTGGAGACGCTCAACATTGGGGAAGCAAGGCCGCTGTGCTTGGAACCGGTCGGACAGCGGACTTCTACCCACCCCAGGGAAAATTGTTATGTTTAGTACAAGCCAAATTGGTTCAGGCTGGACTTGATCAAATAAGCGGTGCTATTTTCAAGTTTACCTGTGGAGGGTTTAGTACCCGAAATCATGCTGGCGTGATGGTAAACACCCTGGTTATTGATAAAAGATGAATCCCAATCCCTTAACATTTGCTGACCCATTGTGGCTGCTCTTGGATCAAAAGGCCAGAGACTGAAAGGATTTACTAAGCCAAGATGACTAAGTCCCAGAGACAAGCGACGAGGCAGAAGCATGACAACTTGTCTCATCATACCAAGTCTATCCACCTGCGGGCCAGGTTAGACAGGAAGATAGGAGCTAGACCGATAAGCGCGGAAGCGCTCCTGCTACTCGATAATGGAGCTACTGGGCCAGTGCTTAGTAGCCAATGGGTTAAGGGGACTCAGGCACCTCGTGTACGACGAAAGGTACATGTGCCGATAAGCGACGCCAGCGGTAATCACAATCCGGGGTCAGGGCTACACTATACCAAGTCATTGGAGATGAGGATAAGTTACCACTATAATGAGATGCGCTTTGAAGTGGCAGATATGCCCGACACTAAGGTGGATGGGTACCTACCTATGTCTTGGTTGAACGACTGTAACCCCGACATGGATTGGAAGACAGGATCACTGACCTGGCACTCAGATTTCGGCAAGGCTAACTGCCTGGCAGAGTAGGGGCAGTTAGTGTTCATGACCGAGGAAGAGTTACTAGCCGAAGACTCTAGTAATTTGTACCTATTAGGAATTGTACAGTTCTCCGATGAGGAAGGTGCCGACGTTACGGTTAAGCTACTCCCCGAGTGGAAGGACTATGGGGATATCTTCTGGCAAGCACGGATGGAGGCACTACCAGAGCACTCGAAGTATGACCATACGATCGAGTTGCAACTTGGAACTCAACCTCCATTCGCGCCTATCTATCCTTTATCAGAAAAGGAGCTTAAGGCACTGCGGGAATATCTCAATGACATGCTGCGAATGGGAAAGCTACGGCGATCCAGTTTCTCGGCAGCAGCCACTACCCTCTTTGTGCCAAAGCCAGATGGTACATTAAGACTGGTAATAGATTACCCAGGACTGAACAAAATCACGGTGAGGAGTAAGTGTCCTCTGCCATTGATGAATGAACTGCGGGATAGGTTAGGAAAAGCCATTGTGTTCACCAAGTTGGACTTGAAGAATGGCTACTACCTTCCGAGGATGGCACAAGCGGAGGAATGGAAGATGGCCTTCCGGTGCAGATATGGACTGTGTGAATACGCGGTTATGCCGTTTGGGTTATGTAACGCCCTGGCAACTTTCCCGAGCATGATAAAGGAGGTCTTTCGGGATCTCATGCATGAAGGAGTCATTGCATACGTGGCTGACATCCTGATCTACTCCGAAACTATCGAAGAGCATGTCTCAATGGTGAGACATGTGATGGAGGAATTGCGGAGACCTAGACTATATGTAAGCATGAAGAAGTCCAGTTTCCACCAACGGGATGTTGAATTCCGTGGATGTAAGATCTCCGATATGGGGATCTCTATGTAGTCAGAGAAGGTGCAGACAATCAGGGATTGGGCACCTCCGACATGCATCGTCGACGTTCAAAGCTTTATGGGCTTTGCCAACTTCTATTGCCAGTTCATAGAGGGTTTCAGCAAGATAGCAAAACCTCTGACAGACTTGGCAAAGAAGGATGTCCGATGGGAATGGACACTGGTGTGTGAGCAGGCCTTCAACCACTTGAATGAGGCGTTTACGTCCAAATCTATCTCGGCATATTTTGACCCTGAATGGCCACCCGGCTGGAAACCGACGCTCGTGACTTTGCATTAGGAGCCGTCCTCTCCCAGTTCAGTGAAGATGAGAGATGGTATCCAGTGGCGTATCATAGTTGGAAGTTTCAGCCAGCAGAGATTAATTATGACGTCCATGACCAGGAAATGACTGCCATCATGGCGGCATTCAAGGAATGGGATTATTTGCTACGCTCCGTGACGGACCCGTTAGTGATCTATATGGATGATAAGAATTTGGAGTACTTTAATAGTACGAAGGTCCTTAACCATAGGCAGCACCGTGGGGCTGAGTTCCTGCAACTGTTTAACTTCAAGGTGGTTTGCCGCGAAGGGCGATTGAAGAAAAAGGCAAATACTTTGTCGCGGTGTAGGGACTGCCCCCCTGAAGGGGGGAGTGATGTTCCACCACAGTTGTTTTTTCACCCCTAACAGTGGGTTGGAAGCCAGGAACGGGACATCTTGCGACCACAAGTGTTGCAGGTATGCCCAGGGTTTCAGCTCCAGTTGTCCTTTTTGGATCAGCTGCGGGTAGCAATAAAGCAAGACCAGGAATATTTAAGGATCCTGAAGGCAATGGCTGCCGGTGACAAAGAGATCCATCGACATTTCGCGACGGAAAATTGCTTACTCATGTACAAGAACAGGTGGTGTGTTCCTAAGGGCCAGAATCTGAAGCAGACAATCATGGAGGCTGGGCATGACTCCCGAATCGCAGGGCACTTCGGGATGTACAAACCCATTGGCAGGGTTAGGGCTAACTTCCATTGGCCAAAGATGGACGAGCACATCACCGACCATGTGCGAACGTGTGATGCATGCCAAGGAAATAAGTCTATTGGGCACAAGAAGTTCGGGCTGCTGGAACCTATTGATCTATCTATGTGGCCATGGACAGCGATTTCAATGGACTTCATTGTTGCGCTGCCAGAGTCCAAAGGGTATACCAGGATCTGGGTCATAGTGGACTGATTCTCGAAAATGGCCCATTTCATACTCCTGACCATGGAGGTACCTATCAAGGGGCTTGCCTTGATTTTGCAGACGGAGGTTTGGCGCCTTCCTGGACTCCCAGACTCAATCATCTCCGATTGAGATAGCCGATTCACACCCAAGTTCTGGATGAGTCTAATGCACTTGTTGCAAGTGAAACCGAACGTTTCGACTGCATTCCACCCTGAGACTAATGGGTAAACTGAGAGGATTAATCAGACACTGGAGCAGTACTTGCATATATGCTGTTCCTACCGACAAGATGATTGGGTCTCACTGTTGCCCCTTGCGGAGTATGTGTACACCCCCTGGACATCAGAATCTACCAGGTTGTCACCATTTGAGATCAACTATGGGTTTAACCCCAGGACAAACTAGTCATATGTCATGTCTGATAATCAAGGGATACACCCTAGCAGTGAGATCTTGGTTAAGGAATGGGAAGGAACCTGGCAGGAGAGTTAAGACACGCTTCAATGGGCACAGGAAAGGGAACGGAAATGGCATGACCAGAAAAGGTTGCCATCACTGGACTATGTTATCTTGCAGGATGTGGCTGCTGGCCGGGCAAAGAGAGCTGACCGCGTGATGTTGAACTGAAAAAACATCTGCACGAAGCGTCCAAGGGAGAAGCTGGACCTCTGGATATTTTGCCCTTTCGTGGTCAAACGTCGGGTGTGTAACCAAGCCTACAAACTCCAACTGCCCGTCGGATGAAGCATCCACCCAGTTTTCAACGTCACGTTGCTCGAACCATGATGTGAGGATCCAGGATCGGGTAGGGTCAAGACTGTCCCTACCCCGGAGCTTGTAGACAGTGAGCCAAGTTACCTTATTGAAGCGGTTTTGAACAGTCGATCATACAGTGGAGCAAAGGCAAAGTTTCCGCCACGCTTTGTTCAGTACCTGGTTTCATGGGACGGCTACAGGGCTGAGGAGAATTCATGGGAGCCCTATGAGATGCTAGAAGGGACAGGCTTACAGGCCGTGCTGGATTTCTACGAAAGATATCCGTCCAAGCCCAAGGATGATAGTGTCTCAGGGGAATCGTGGCATGGAAATAAGAGACGACGCTAGTGGTCCTGGACGGACCGTAGAGAAGAGGGGAGTGATATAACAACCCAGCACACATGAGCTACGGCAGTCGGACCCTACACCCATACAGGTAGCCTCGAGGCGAACTGGTAGGGACCGGCCGGCAAGTGAGTACTTGACCTACGGAGACCCGATGGCCTGGGCTCTAAGAATGAACCGAATTAGCTGGCCAGGTACAGAAGTACCTGGGTATACCTGGGAGAGGTGTCAGTGTACTTAGGGACTTCTGAAGGGGCAGTTGCTCAGCTAGGCCGGGTAACTGGAGACTGAGTAACCGGGAAAAGTTATCTTGTCCGCTGGACAAGGTTACCCTACCCTTGGGATCAGGTTACCCTGCCATGGGGCTTGGGTTACCCTGCCCAAAGTCCTGAGTTACCCTACCTTTCAATACGAAGTCTCACATGCAGTTTGGGAAAAATGACCAGAATGTTTGTCACACAAAGCTACACATAATACTGGAATTTGGAGTTCTGGGAGATGCTACTGGGCGAGCTAGGCACCTCCGAACAAGCTGTAAATTGGAGACATTATTCCTATCATACCCCTCCGGCCCCGCCTTAAGGCCCGGACGATATGCGCAAACGGTTGCGTGGTTGTGTGCAGTCTCGCGAAGTGGAAGGTTTACAGACCTGCTTGCAACACCATATGCGTCGCTGCCATCCGGTCGACCGTAAGCTGTGCGCAGGGTATATAGGGGGCATAGGGCACAAGGTGGAGTACCTCCTCCAAGTTGTTCTGAGTAAAACGGACCAAAACCGACGGAGTTAACAGCAGTTAACCATAGGGGTCCCAAAGGTAGTCCCGGGTGGTGCTGGGGTGGCTGGGAGAGTTTTACGCCTACCAAGCCTGAAAGTGTCCCCAACCTCATAGGCTCAGAAAGGGACGCGTAGAGACACAATAAGCATGATTCCAACCACAGGTAAGGTGGGTCCAAGGTAGTAGTCAAGGGTAGCGCCCATTGGACCACTTCCGGATCACCATCCCCTGCAGAAGACCCCAGAAGCCCAAGAACCATAAATGGTAGATAGATAAAACGCTCACGGTAGCTTCCAGGGCCAAGTAGAGATCAATGCAAATGGGAAAGGTGTCAAAGATAGTCTAGTTCATGCGGCGTCTTGACTGTTAGCTACTGGCAAGACGCCGATGTACAGAACTTTTCACTCCAGCGGACAAAATGGAAATGCACCGCAGAAACAATAACCGTATAAGGTGACCGCCAACTAGAGTCTGTCGACACATGCATGCCCAAAGGGTGTGCCCGGAGACGTGTCGGACTGCCCTTAGTGGAGAAGGGTGTGCTCAAATGGTTAGAGTAAACTGATGGGGGAGTTTGTGGCATAAGATACAACTACCTGAAAGTCTATGCGAGAACTCTCCTACTCCAACAATCAATCCTCTCGAGACCTCAATTGAGTGAAGTATCATGCTTAATGATATTAAGTTTGGCCGTTTACTTTACTATTATATTGGTGTGAACTTGTGGCGATAAGTTTGAAGTTGTTCGGTATGGTCGCAACCTCGGGCTCTATCTTCCTAGGGGTGCCCCTGTCACAAGAAGATTGAAGCTGAATAGCCGCAGAGTCTTATAGTTAAATACCCTTGGATACTATAGTCTAATGGTGTTCATAGTACTCTAAGTCTATGCTATTATAGCTCAATAATGAATTACATTTTCGTTAAACTTTATTGTTCAATGGAATATCATACTATTCCGGAAATTATCTGGTATCATAGATATCTAGAAGGTTATATAAGCAGGTTTTACAACTAGAAAATATTCAAACATTCAAAAGTCAAATACCTCATTCATCATTATACAATATGCCACCCACAAAACCCTCCTTTACACTACCCAGAAATCAAGTTGAACCTTATAAGAACATCAAAGTTCAAATTCAAGCCACCATAAGTTATCTACAGACGATCGGAGAAGATACACGAAATATCGCATCAATAGGGTATCAGTATGAAGTTCCAGAATCTTGACTTCAACGATGTTGGAATGGTGAACAATCAAAGCAGGATCGACCAGGATCGAATCGAAAACTATCTGAGGACGAGGAATTTGCAGTATGCCAGTGTCTTGACCACTTGGACATTGTTGGTACAAGTGCATACTTGCAAACGGTAACCAGTTGTGCAAATACTGTGTTTTGAAATTCACACACAGGTTGTGACAAAGTACCCGCTGTTCGTGTCCACTGGTTCAGAAGATTTCTCTATTGGCATCCAGAATACTACATTCACAAACAGCATACAATTAATGCTAAGCGCAAGCATGCTCACCAGCCCAATACAATACGCGATTGGTTCGACAAATACCAGACTGTTTGTACCATGTACAATATTCAAGTATCGGACCGATACAATTTTGACAAAACTGGGTTTCACATTGGAATAGGATGAGACCAGTGGATCATTACTTGTGATTCTAATAGAGAATCCTATTTGGCGAGTTCCACAAATCAAGAGCTCATTATGGTATGCGAATGTATAAGCACTATTGGAAAAGTCGTACCTCGAATGATTATCATTCCTGGTACTATTCGGCGAGAGCCATGGTATACAACTACCAAAATACCAGATAACTATTTAGTGGCAACTTCAGATACTGGCTACAGCAATGATCTGTTGACGATGAAGTGGATTGTCCATTTTGAACAGTTTTCGGCCCATCCACAAGTATGGCAATACCATCTCTTAATCCTAGATGCGTTTGGATTGCATTGCACCAAAGAGTTTTTAGACTATTGTGATACCAAAAAGATCATAGTTTTCCGTCTAGCGCCCCATACTAGCCATATTCTACAATCATTAGATGTTGTAATATTCCAACCCTATAAGCATTATCATGCAGAGGCTGTTGAGGCAGCTACCAGAACTGGATACAATGATTTTGACAAAGTCGAATTCCGGGACCAAATTCATTCTATCTGAGAACAAACCTTCAAGCAATCAACAATCGAGTCTGCTTTCCGAGCTACTGGACTTGTTCGATACAATCCTGATATCACAATTTCTAAATTATGTAAAGCTGTTCCCCACTTGATGCTACTCGGGTCAGCAACACTGCCCCCTGAGAACAAGATGACCATACGATTTACAATTCCAAACTTGCAAGCATGAGCAGATGAACTACGGCGCGATGCGCTAGACATGCCTACTATTTTTCAACCAAAGTTGAAAACCTTTGTTCAAGGTAGCTTAGTTCAAGTCCAAGCTGATGCTCTAGCAATTGAGCATTTAGAAAATACCCAGGCTGCAGAGCAGGCACGAAATGCAAGACGAAGAGCACAAAACCGAAGACAATTGCAAAAAGGAGGAGTTTTGTATGCAGCTGAAGCACGTCAAATAGTGAAAAAGAAGAACGATATTGATGGAGAAAAGGGACAAAAGTGGTTGCATAGGGCTGTAAATACAAAAAAAAAAGCAGAAAGAGTAAAATATAAACCTTTACTTGATGAAATAAAAGCATGTGTCAAGAAAAGAAATACCATCAAAGCATATAAAAGAAAAATATCAAAACTCATAGTTTGTAGTATTAAACAACAGGCAAGGTTGCAAAAATTGCATGTATAATAAATAATAAAATCTTTGTTATAAACTGAGTAAAGCCACAATCCTATGTTGAGCCACAAAACTGAGCCACAATCTGGTGTTGAGCCACAATCTTACGTTGAGCTACAAACTTACATTGAGCTGTCAGGCACTCTTTAGAGTGCCGCCAAAAATTGAGCCAGCGAATTTTTGGGGGTTGCAGCGACTCAGCTGCAACCTTGGCATGAGTACAGGGTTAAGAGCAGACAGTTCAAGACATACTGCAGTAGAAGAGACAAGAGACAAGTACTAATATACAAATAAGGCATATTTGTATCAAGACTTGGGGAAATTAGGAACAGGGTTCCAGGATTCAGGGTCAGAGTTTACAGGTTCCAGTGACATGAAGAAGAAACAGAGATGTAATTTCTAAGTACAGGTGTAGGCAGGATATTACCAGGTTGTATGAGGAAAATAAACCACCAAGAGGCACACTCCTTTATATAATAAAGGAGAATCCCCTGCAGAAAAATCCAAACACCCCTAATCCCTTCCTCCTATGCAGCCACAATCTTCCACCAGTTTCCATAAGGTTCTGTTATACAGAATCTTGGCTATGTAACTTCTCCAACCGCTAGGCAACTGTCTATCATATTTCCCAGTATAGGCAACCAAGAACTCAATACTATCATACTCTAGTCAGGTGGCTATGATATCAAAGCAGTTTGGCACATATAATATTTATCTTATATAGAATCAGGTGTATTTTTATGTATATAGTTTTGTTAGTACAAATAAATTAGAGGCTACTTTTATAAGTCACTATATATACCAAGTTGCATAATCTTGAACCAGATCTAGACTCCAATGTCAGTATTATGGGAAGGTCCCTTTACTAAATAAATCATCTTGAAAATTAATAAAAGTGCCTAGAATTCAAGAAGTCAGGATATATAAAAACAATATAAAGTATAGAGGAAGGTTATACCTGGAATGATTTCAACAAAATATATATCATTTAGAATATTCAACATATCCATACCCCTAAAGATTGTGCTGAAGACTTAGTCCAAATAGCCCAAAACTTTGATGTATAGTATGTCCATATAGCAAATGCTGTAATGGAAAAGAAAACTAAGGCCAGGCTTGAACAGGCTTATCAGCTTCCCACTATGGCCCTCACCAGTGCAATTTCAGCTTGGCACTCAAGGAATTACAAAATCTCAAAATATAAAGCATCTCTCAGCTTCATACTCAATCCAAATAGCAGAATACTCTATGGTGTATGGTGGAAAACAGTCAAAGATCAGATGTCAGCAAGAAACTTTGCTAATATTCTTACTTTTCCAAATACTAATTTTGGTGAGATCTTTGAGGGGATAAGGAGGCTGTGTCTAGACTGCAATTGCCTTGTACCTGCACAGGCCAATAATAACATACAAAGGATTCAGGAAATCGATAAGGCCATTATTCAACTTGTTAAGAACTCAGGTAAGAAGTTCACAACTACTCTTCTGGGCAAAGGTGGAGGTCCTCCACCTCCAGGTGGCCCTGTAATTGTTCCAGGGCATATTATTGTTGATGTGATCTTACAGCCTCACAGGGCCCCTGCACATTGGGATCCTGCATTGTCTGCACCTAATGGAGGTGCGGCTCCAGGAGGGGGTTTTGTCGGTTCGGGGGCTATGTCGGGTATCGGGAACAAAGATACGCACCGATGTTTTGCCACATACTTTTTCTAATCCCCATTTCCAGGCATTTATTGCCTAGGACAAGTACCGTGTAGAAGTGGTCCACACTCTAAAGTCTATAATCTCCACTCCAAGCTCTCCCACCCCGAACCATCCCAATGGCCCCCCCGGCGAAGCGCCCCAATCCTGCTAATGGCGAACCCCGACCCCACGCTCGGCGACGACGACGGCAGCTGGAGCATTATAACAGAGCCGAAGAAGGGGTGTGTTACTTCACTTTTTTTTTTTTTTCATTCATTGACCTATTTCCCAGCCTTACCAAAATGGTAGTTCCCGTAAGAATAAACAACGATACCGGTAGTCCACCACCCCAAGAGGAAAGGGCATCGTTGGCGGCGAATAGTCATCAAAGTGCTCTCTCTATACGTGAGAATGCCCATGATTGCCCTCACCAGTACCCTCCATTAGCCCCGGCACCCCGGCGGTGCCTTATACCGGTAATAACATCTCCACTCAGGAACCCCCCCCATATCACAAAGGCTAAGAATAAAGTTTAGATCACTGCAGACCATCGGAGAAATATGAGCCGGTCATAGGTCATCACTCGGAACGCCTATATCCATTTTATTTCCATGTCGAGAGAGAGGAACCAGCCGGTTTACGTTATGTGCGCGAGAGGGTTAAAATACTATTTCGCTTCGTTACACCATTCCTTTACCACCCCCCCCCGTAATACAGAACGAACTGTAGATTTCACACCCATATCCCACTTCTCTGGAGTCGGATTCTAACTTCTCCCTTGGTGGTGGTGGTGGTGGTGGTGGTGAAAGTATGTGTGGGACGTGGGGGGGAAGGTGTGCTTATATATGTCGTTGGGGTTTTTGTATGATAAGCTCTCTTTTCTCTAGAGAGGGGGGTTTTGAGTGATGGTGTGACACTCACCGGACATAATCCTAGCGCGAACCCAGAATTGATGTACTCGAGTATGACCACCGGGTGAGTGAGTATATTTAATCACTGTTCAGGTCCCAACCGAGGCTCGACCGATCGCTTTTGCTCAAACCTGCGGATGTCTCGCTAGGCTGGAGTCTCGCTAATTATGGCGTGGAATACGTTACAGCCGTTGCTATGGTCTATTTAATCATGACAATTGTTGTCGATGGTAGTATCTCCAATAAGGCCTAACTTATAGGGTCACGGGACAGTGCTCGTCCGTCCCGTCAACCGTGGCTGGGACAAGTCCGGACGGCGAGGGGTATGGCGCCGGTGTGATAGTGCTTGTTGTACGGGGTCATGTGTTGGGGGTTCATGCATCAGGATGGTACTGCATCGTGGTACGATTGTATCATAGTATCGCAATCTCGAATATCAACGTCACTCACTCAACTTTAAACGAACAGAACTTGGGTAAACAATTGATAATTAAAATAAGAGAAAAACGTACGATAATTATGTTGCTATAGAGTCGTTAGGATGTTTTATCAAGTTGTTTGAAAAGTAAACTTTGGGAGGCCTGTAGAGAGCTCCGGGGCACAGGAAGCCCTCAATTCGGGTGTTTCGGCCCCGCTGATTACTACACGACCTATATGGCGCATCCCCAGAGTGGCGGGTCTTGGCGAACAAACCATTAACCATATACTCCGAGCAAACGCCCGGCTGATCCCACTCCCGCTACTGTACTTTGTTGCCGGCTTCCAGAGCCGCAGCCAAACTTCCCAATCGCCTCCCGCTTTTCTCGGGCCTGCTACAAAGCCCGTATTATATCCTGGGCTCTCTCACCGCCTTCTACCCTCCGGAGAATAGCTTTGCCCGTTTCCTCCGAAAGCCGAGCCACAGGTGGGTGTTGAGCACTCTATGAGGGCTGGCATTTAAAATATTAAGATTCCTAAAGTGAAACGTGTCTGGCGATATGTGAACTAGAAGATGGTATCCACCGACCTTGACCGAGGCTGCCCGGGCTTTCTCGACACCGAGGTGTTTGCTTGCCTGGATGGGTTAGTGACCGGGTCCCTGTTTTGTATATACACCGGAGGACCTACCCGGGCCAAAAAAAAAAAAAAGGGCCAAAGGGCACCACTATTAGCCACGAAGGATGCCTAACGAAACCCATCCCCATAAGAGACAACCGATGGAATAACTATTCTAAACTTCTTGCCATACAAATAACAATTGCCCACTTAAACCGCCACTTTGATGTTAGTCTGCAGCCTCAAGAGGCATAGTATACCTAGCTCCTCCATACGTATGGTTCCCAGTATCTCATACTTCGCATCTCGAACTAACACATCATAGCCATTTAGATATCTGCCGAGGTCGTGGGTTTACCACACTCTAGTTTCCTGTCGGTCCTCGTGAGTATGATGGGCCCGTGGATCGGCGTCTGGGGAGAGGTATCGAGCGATAGTATCGTAGCTTGGGGGGCCGGTGCAAGGGAGCTGTATACCATAATTTTGGAGCAGGGCAGTGCTGGTGGGGAGATGAAAGGCGGGCCTAGGAACAGCCCCAAGGACTTGCTGGCCGGGGAGTCTGAGCGTATTTGTTTTCACTTCCCGAAGAGACAAACGCTGCGCTCACGATTTGCGCTGGGCGGAGACGGGTGAGCAAAACCACAGCAGGAGCAGCAATTACTCAGGACAAATGCAACCCCAGATACCGCACAATACGGCGTCATAGCTACCCTACGTTCGACCACCATAACAACGGCCGATGCTATAGAATGTTATTAAGAGCATGAGTCGCCGGGGTATCCACACTACGCTCACGCGGGAATTGAAGCCGGATACCTATGCGGGTGGAAGTTTCCATGCGGCGTCCGGATTCAACGCGGTCACGACTATTCACAGTCTGATTATCGCAACCTTGTAATAATTGGTTCCCCAGAATTGAGTTTCCCACTACCCGAGTACTGTTTGTTAGCTTGCAAGAACACTAATAAGTTAGCCTCCGTCCCACACAACACCCGAAATCTCCATCAGTTCTTGGACGGCCCTTCCGTACAATCCCTCTCATCCCTCGATAAGATGTTTCCATATCCAGTTTCCCGGCTTCCAGCCCAAGTATCATACCGTGCCGAGCAACCGCTATCGTAGCATCGCCGACCTTTTCGGGCAGGGAGACCCACAATCTAGGAGGAGGAGGAAGGAAAGCCAGTCTTTACACCTCCAACCACACTATAGTCCAGTCCAAGAGGGATTGGTTCCAGATGTCGTAACTCCCGGAGAGGACATTCCCGGTTCACTACCGACGATAGGGTTCTGAGTGATTCCGCCCATAGATAAGGTTCGTTCATCAAGACCGTTAAGACCAACGATCCTTCCGACAGACAATTCTTGGCCCTTGAGACTCGAGAGATTTGGTCAGCCAAAAACAAGATTGTATTAGATTAGATCGTGGTGTTCAAGATACAAGCGCGGGGGGAGTCCCAGTTGTGAAGCCAAAACATTCAAGTCGCGATACGATACGGTGTCCAATTCGTCAATTTCATCGGGAGCGGAACACATGATAAATGCTATACCCCTTGAGACAGCCACTGAAATTGTTCAAACTGGATAGTTGATTGCCGTGCCGGGGGGGGGTATATTTCAACAATGCTCAAGCGTAAGTTCACCTTCACCCACTGCCAAAATAAAATAGACTCACCTCATCTCATCACAAAGCAAAAGCCGAACAGCCAAACAGGATAAAGCAGGTCCACGGCAATACGGTGCCAAACAAACCAGCGCGCAAACTCGAATTTTAACATATCATACTCCCCCACCCACATGCTATACCCATCCACAAACGAAGCCCGCCGAAAACTAACATACAGGACAGCCGAAGCTGACAGGGCTAAATGCAAGGCCAAAAAGCGGGGAGGAGGAGTACGAAGGTGCCTGGCGAATGTGCTGACTGGACTGACCGAAGCAATTAAAAATTGTAAGCGTCGGAGGCTGGAGACGAGGCGGCGAAGAAACAGGAACGCTCTAGGATACTAGTACCGAGATGATTTGAATAGATCAAGTGGTGGCGGCAGCAGCAGCACGAGTGAAAGGTTTTTTTTTTGTGAGCAGAGATGTGTGTAGCCGTAGGGTGAATGGAACGGTTCGAGGGTGGAAGTGGATGGATACTGAATAGGTACTGTATGTCGGTATGGGTGGCACGATAGTGTACGAGTAGACTAGAGAGGATCATGACGGTCTATGACGGAGTGTGCCCCGTGAACTTTGCTGTGGCACCGGTGCCGTACGATATCAGAAGGTGTCGGTGATAGGAGGCGATCCGCTCGTATGATACTATCACCGTCAACCCAGATTTTTGAATACCCTACCCCTGTATGCACAATGCTGGCTGGCCGGCCCACCTTATCGTGCAAATATTCGTACAATAACGTAGGCCACGGCGGGCCGAAACACACTGTTATTGAACACTGTGAGGCGAAACAGCCTAACCAAAAAGTTCCCTTAGTAAGCAAAAGCCGGTGCAGTTGCCACCTGTTTCGTGTCGCAGTGTGTTTCGACTCGCCGTGAGGTACGTTACCTTTATCTCCATCTCCTGCTGGTGACCAGCACACCACCATACTGTACCAGCTCGAACCCAACCCCCCCCCGTACCGTAAGACTTGGACGAAAAGCCAGGTACGAACGCAGAAAGTGAGAGCCGCACAGATCACTTCAAGTGATGAAGGTGGAGATACATGTATATCTCACTTCCTTACCCACTCCTACCGCCCTACGCCCGCCGGTTCCCGCAAACATGAAAGCAGGCAAACGGTAACGCGTTGCCCAACCGGTAACACTAACAGTCCACAGTATGTACCGGTATTCCAATCATCACAACAGAGACCTTACTGTGCCCTAGCCATATCGTCAGCCGCCCGACAAAGGAAAGCGAGCAACCGCTCCTCGTCCCCGTCGTCCCTCCTTTCCTTCCATCTCCACCCGATCCAAAAAAAAATTAAAAAAATTAAAAAGTGAGGACATGAAACGCGCCAAAACTAGAAACCAACAACCGAACTGGCGGCCAAGGGTGTTCGGGTGAGGTTACAAACTATGATCCCTCTGTCGCCAAAATGGGGGGGGGGGTACCGTACGGTACGTGTAGCTTGTATGGGTCAATGTATGTACCTCAGCTTGTGGAATGGATTACCGGTGAGGTTCACTGCAGTCCGAACTTCCTTTCCGCAAATCCGGGCCCCTCAAGTAAAGTGGGAAGGAAAGTGAGATGGCTAAATTTGCAACGTAAGCCTCAACCACACCATCCTATGGGAAACTCCCCACAGTGAAAAGGAAGAAGGGAAGAAAGAAAAAAAAGAGGAGCTGGAGGCGTCACTGCATACCGGTATCATATCACCAGCCATTTCAAACCGATGTCGAGCAAGGTATCATCATATCAATAAGTAGGGCGATAGGCAAGCACGCGGGTAAAGCAAAATAAAAAGGGCATTCATGCCCTTCCCCTGGGCAGCAAAGGCATTTTTCCCGCCTGAATTTGAATTTGACCATTGTCGATATCATACCACGAGCACCGAGCACGGTATCGAACCGTCCTCCCAACACCAACTACCGTATAGACAAGCGGGCAAACGAACAAGAGGGACGAGAGAGAGAACGGTGATGAGCCTAGGGGGAAATGCCGCATTACAACGTTCTATAATAACCTGTTACAGAGGGTTTGCCAATCCATACTATTCCCGCCCTCCGCCTGATACCGAAACTCCCTTACCCTTCCTTCCCAATTGAATCCTTTCTGAGCACAGCCCCATTCTACGGATGCCACGGGACTGAACTGTACTTAAGTCGTGTGCTCTCTTTCCGATAAATAATTCACCAAAAAAGACAAGCAAGCCGCCGTCCACAATCCACATTCTTTCGCATCGATCTACAACCTCCACCTCCCTTGCTTCACTCCATATCACGCGCTTATAACCACTCCACCGCATCGCTCACTAAACTCAACCTCATCTCATCCCCTTCATCACCCACTTTACCGGTACTCTACTTAGCTACCCACCCACCCTCACTCCGCTCCGTATCACGGCAAACAAACACAGATATACAACCAAACGAGCCGAAATGTCCCACAAAGCTATCCCAACCGAAACCTTCGACCGAATCCTCTCCAGTCTGCCAGCGGGCGTAGAAGCGAAGGATGAAGATGCCGAGAAGAAAAAGTCCGGAGGAGCCCGGAAGATGTTTCGGCGTGTCAGCAATGTCGTTCGTGCTACGGGTGGAGTGAAGCCGGCGAAGGAGAAGGGCAAGGACAGGGTCGAAAAGGAAGATAGGGAGGAGGAGGAGGATAAGGAGAGCGGACGAAAGAGCGGGGATGATAGTGGGGATGACAAGGGGAACAAGAAAGTGCATTTTAAGTAGCGGGGCTGGTCTTTGCTGTGCTGTGTTTAGGCGTACCTGTTGGTATGGTTGGGGGGGTTTTTTTTTAATCTTCAGGTACCGGTATTCTGCTCTGCTGGGGTCTGGTTTTTTTGTTTGTTTTTTTCTCTTTTTCCGGTTTGCGTGTACAGTATCATACCTTTGATTCATCAATATTCTTGCCCCCTTTCCCGTCTACTTGTGCATTAATGGAGTGGGCTTCGGACGATTAATATGGTATCAGGTATCAACAATCGAGTGAATTTTGACGACTGCTTTGCAGGCCAGCGTCGACTCCAGTCTCAGCAGTGTTCGAGAAGGCCGTGTCTCTACTACCATTACACACCCGTCACACTAACCCCTAACTTCCACTCAAACACAGAGGAAAGAAAGGAATTCCTTCGTGACCCGAAACTGCCGTTATTCGGGGGGTTTTTTTTTTTGCAAAATCCACAACCCTCGCTGTTCCTTACAATGGAAGCTTTTAACGCATTACTGCATTCAAACAGGTCATATTGACCACCCAGGTTGCCCATAATCGGCGGGGGAGCCTTGCCCGCCCCTGCAACTTCCCCCGCGCCACATTACGAACGTGAAACATGACCCTCTCGAAAACAAACTCAACGAACCAGCCCAATCCTGCTCGCCACTCGTATCACAACCGTCCAGATAGCATCCGGAGTGCGTGCAATGTGTATACCGGTAACCCAAGTCTTGATCAAGCCCACAATGCCGTTATCACACCATGCATGATAAACTCCTGAATCAAATTCCCCAGGGCGGTAGCTAGCAAAGCTAAACAACTAACGACACCTATATCGCCCTATAGGCGGGGTAGAGTCGGTGTGGTGCAAGGATAGATTAGTCTTATCTTAATCACCCGCAACATCCGCTGTGGGGGTTGAGATGTTATCTGGCGCACAGTCCTTTACCACGATATTGGTGTTATCGTATGCTTTCCGTGAAACGGAGCGTTAGTGCTCCGAGGTGCCGGAGCCTGAACCGGACGGTGCGTGCGTGCGCAGAGAACTCGAAATGTTCTTGGAGGTATCGTTGAGTCTAAGGTTTCCTCCACTGACCTCGACAGACTCAGGGGCAGCTACATCGCTGGCATAATTTCAACTGGAGATGCCACTATTGGGCGAACAGTACGAAGCTTTTCTGTACCGGGCGTGCTAATGCGGTTCTCTCAACGACGGGAGAGCTGCCTCGATGCTCGACTCGGGTTTTCAGGTATGGGAGTATTCGCCGCCGTTTGTGGTATGATCTAGAAGGTTAGGTCGAAGAATGATGGGATAGAAGCATTCGTTACAAGAAAGGGCACAGGGAAGACCACGAGCGGGAGAAGGGGACGACTAAAGAGTAAGCTTCTTGCACAGATTACCGGTATACTGCCGGGGACAGCGAAAGTAGAACAACCGCGGAAAGCAATGGAGAAGGCTCTCAAGGACAAGCGGGGCTCCATAGTGACGGGGTTGGAGAAGGGTGATCCAAAGAGATAACCGGTGCGTCTTTTTATTTATTCTTCGCGCGAGAATCCGTGATTTGGAGGTTAGACGTGCAGGGCAAGATGACATGGCGCGCGGCATACATCCTCGCTCGTGATATCATACCGGTGTGGAAGGGTTTTGAGTTTATTCACTTCTGGTCATGTTTGGTAGGGTTTTTCACCCTATGGAATTTCCTGTTTGGAGGTGTCTTGGCATGCTTGGTTTGCCGTATATAAACCTGGTCTTTCCCACCTTGGTTAGACATGAGCAACAATCACCACCCAACCGACCAATAGATTCTGTTTCTGTCTATTTATTTCGGTCCCGCTTCAAGCCCCTTTGCCAACACCTGCCTCTACGAGATAAATTTACAACATTACCCCAGAGTACTACAGACCGCAAGGTTGTACAGTACAGGTGCTATGGTTCCGGACGTCTTAACTGTATCATATCATATATGTACCGGAAAACCGATCTAAATTCGATCTTATCAGTGAGATCAGCAAACACATGGCAACCGTAACCATAACAAAGCAAACCATGCAGTGACTGTTGCTGGGCCACCTATTTCCCCTCCTCAACCCTGCACAACTGAGGAGAGGAATGCCAGCAAGAAGGAAAATAGAACCGTGATAGAGGCAGCCCGCAATGCGCAAAAATTAGGAAAAGAAAAAAAAGTAAGAACAAAGATAAAGATAAAGGATAGAAAATAGATAGGAAATTAGATAAATTAAAGGAACTAGAAGTAATTGTACAGGAACATGAAATAAAATATAAAATAAGGAAAGAAAAAGTGGAGCTAATAAGAGTGGCTTGGCAACCCACTCTACAAATCAAGAATCTTTTATCTTGGTAACAACCAGGTGAGAAAAACAAGATCACAAACCAAGAGAGAATGTGATAAATCAAGGAAAGAATTTAAGGTATAAAAAAGAAAAAGTGGCTCATAGAGAAGAGTCGCAATTAAATTCCACATGTAATTCTCTAAGTCCACTAACCCAATCAAATATATCTCACAATTGTAAAACTGCCAAGAAATATCAAGCAGTCTTGGCACTACAACCAGTCTTTCATAATAGCACTTTTTCCCTCCTCCTCCTCTTTCCTCCCTGCTCAACCACCTCGGTCCGCTTGAGCACAATTTCTTTTATCTTTTTTTTTTTTAACCTCAAAAAACAACTATTTCAGCAACTATTACAGACTCATCACTTTCAAATTTCTCTCCAGAATTCAGTTCAGAACCAGCTAACTATTGTTGTAGGAGAAATGATGCCAGATCTCCACCGATGTGGGCATTGTAGGGTTGAAAAACTGTGCAGTGCCTTTAATATCAACTGCAATGGTCGGAGAATGAGATCTTGCAGACGGTGTCTGGTAGGTACTCCTTGTATAATTTGTAACTACCTATCAAGACATCCTATTCTAACCGACTTGTAAATTATAGGAGAGCCGAAGCCTGGTTCCGCAGTCTACTAGCCCCCCCGCACCGCTAGCCCTCCCATTACCCCCAGTACCTCTGGTACTTCAGGTACCTCAAGTTCCCCCAGCACCTTCTCCACCCGGAGTACCTCCTGTACCCCCAGCACCCCCAGCACCCCCAGCATTCCCCATACCTAGTTCTTTGCAGGCAACTATTTCACAGCATGTACATTTCTCTTCCCCAATACCCGCCCCTGTTTCTGTGCCACCGGTACTTCAGGTACCTCAAGTTCCCCCAGCACCCTTCTCGCCCCGAGTACCCCCAGCACCCCTAGCACCCCCAGCACCCCCAGCATTCCTCATACCCAGTTCTTTCCAGGCAACCATTTCACAGCATGTACATTCCTCTTCCCCAATACCCGCCCCTGTTTCTGCGCCACTGGTACTGCTTTCCAATCCTGTACCCCCTCCCCTTTATGTATTTCCGACTGTACTTCCAGCAGCACCCTTTGACTTTTCACCCCTGGCAACCTGGGGTGAAGTACCTCAGGTACCAGTACCCACTCAGGTGAGTACTCCACTCACAGCCCTCTTTCCTGTCACGTTCTCCTCTATTCCATCACAACCACTTTGGAATGAGCTACCACTTGAGGCAACTAGAGCAGACAATGGTAATAGGGATAGTATACGGCAATGTTTCAGGTGTCGGCTTTTGAAACCTATCAGAGCGTTTGATAGAGGTCGAGGAGGAAATTTGCAAGCCGGTTGCAGGGAATATTTGGTATGTAATCAGTACCCAGAAAATTGTTATCTCATAACAAGAAACCTATTGCTGACCATTTATCCAATTAGGCAAGGGAGAGAAACAAAAGGCACTCAGCAGAAGCCAAGCAACTTCCTGCTTCTCCTATACTTGCTGCTGAACCTGTAGCCCCACAGGTGGTCATACAACCAGCAGTGTTCAAGTAATTTATTAAGAACCGGGCACATTGGACCGAGCATGAGCTGGGAAGAATGAATGTTGTATGCAGAGGCTGCGAGGCCCTTCACTGGCGTGTGGAGAAGTCAAGAGAAAGAACCAACCAAGTCCCAAGTGCTTTCAAGTCCTGCTGCAAGGGAGAGGATGCTATGGTTGAGAAAATGCAGTCACAACCAGAACCCCTCCATACCTTGATGACAGGAATGGAACCGGCATCAAGAAGATTTAGGGAGGGGTTGAGGTACTGGAATAGCCAGTTTGCATTCACTTCCATCAGCTACAACATGGATAATCGGCCAACCGTGATTGGAGAAGGTTTCCAACTTTTCCAAGTTCATGGTACGATCCACCATCATCAAGGACCACTGGTTGCACCCAGTGGTGCCAATGCCCAATATTCGCAGGTCTACCCCTATGATTCGACCCATGCAGCCCAAGTGCAATCCGCTGGAGCTTAGATTTAGATGGGGCCTTGATCAGCTCACTTACTGGGATATTACAGGAGACTTGCCCTTACATTTGGCTGTATTGTACAGCCAAAGAGAGATTGTCAGAGATCTCTGGGGATGGGCAAGACTTCCGCGTCATCCTGGATCCACAGCTGAGTTTGATTGTAGAGTCTGGGGCAAATATGAGAAGGGAGAACCTTCCAACAGCGGATGAAGTCTCCATGATTCTGCCGGATGAATATGGTGATGGTGGATTCAGGGACATTGTTTTGGCGGAGCGATCCAACGGAGTAGCACCTAGTAGAGTATTCTCCATCATCAACCTCAATCATGGCTCCTATCTGCCACTCCATTATGTTCTCCTATTTCCCTATGGTGAACCTGGGTGGCATTGGGGACGAAGGCTCAACCTGGCTGGTAACAATCGTGTCAAGGACAGGTTATCCCAGAGAGCCTTCTACCGCTTCCGCCTCCATACTAGGACAGATGAGCCATCGACTATCCTTCTGGCCCAGAGGTTACTACAGCAATTGGTAGTTGATGCTTGGGCTATCTCAGATCAGAACAAGCTCAACTGGCTACGGTCAAATCAGGCTCGCTTGCGGACTGATTTGTACAATGGGCTACAGGATGCGATGAGCGCAAATGACGTCAATTTTGACGAGGTTGGAAGAAGGATTATCCTGCCATCCACGTTCACCGGAGGAGATAGATTTATGCAGCAGCTCTACCAGGACAGCATGGCTCTGGTGCGCCACTTTGGCAAACCATCTCTGTTCATCACCTTCATAGCCAATCCCAAATGGTCTGAGATTGTGATGGAGTTGTTACCCGGGCAGACAGCTGCGGATCATCCAGATCTCATAGCTAGAGTTTTCTATCTCAAGGTATACGATCTATTAGATCAAATTAGAAAGAAACAAATCTTTGGGCATTGCCAGGACTGGGTATGGACCATCGAGTACCAGAAGCAAGGCCTCCCTCACCTCCATCTTCTACTCTTCTTGAAGACCACACCTAAGTTTCTGACGGCTGGATATATTGACCGCTTCACATCTGCTGAGCTTTCTGCTGATGAGGATCAAATAGGACAGCAGTTGCAGGCAATTATCCAGAGCACTATGCTCCACACTCAATGTGCTTGAGGTAATGTGCATGCCTTTTGCATGAAAGATTTGAACCCCCATTTTGTCTCCACTTGTCATAAGAGATATCCCCGTAAATTTCAGGAGGAGACAATCATCCAAGCGAACGGATATCCACTCTATCGGAGGCAGAATAGTGGTCAATCTTTTACCGTTCGCCTTCAAGGATTGGGGGGTACAGTTATGGTTACTGTGGACAATAGAAGGGTGGTTCCTTATAGCCCATATCTCTCTTTGAGGTATAATGCTCACATTAATGTGGAAGTATGTGGGTCCATACAAAGTGTGAAGTACATTCACAAGTACATCTACAAAGGGGGAGATCGGGTAACTGCTACTGTGGACTCAGAGGTAGATGAGATCAAGCATTACCTTCACGGAAGGTACATTGGACCGACCGAGGCCATGTGGCGTTTGTTTGAATTTGATTCTTACAAAGAGTACCCTCCAGTGAGGCACTTAGTACTACATCTGGAAGGCTAGCAGCCCATCTACTTCAAGGGCCTTGGTGATCCTGCAAAGATACAGGAGCTGATCGAGTCTTCCTTATCGACACTGATTGGATTCTTTGACTACAATCAAAAGAATGAGGATAGGCGGCAGTACTTGTACCATGAGTTCCACGAGCATTTTGTCTACGAGCGAAAGCGGGGTTGGAAAAGGAGGCAAAAGGGAATCTCTGTTGGATGCATGTACTCCACAAGTCCATTCATGGGTGAGAGATATTATCTCCGCATGTTATTGACTGTCGTACGGAGTCCTATGGGCTTCAAACATTTATGCACAGTTGATGGTACTGTGTACCCTACATTTAAAGGGGCCTGTATAGCATTGAGATTGTTGAAAGATGACGGGGAGTGGGTGGCTATGTTCAGAGAAGGTTCAGAGTTCATGACTGGTAGGGCACTGCGACATCTGTTCCCTTTAGCACTCCAGTACACTACTATCACTGACCCAAATCTGATTTGCAAGACATTTGGTGATAGTATGTGTGATGATCTTCCAAACCTGGTCGCGAGTGGCAGGTCCCCACAACCCATCGGCATGGAGATATTTGAGGGTGAGCTGCATCTCGACTATGGTCTGTACCTCATTCAGCAAGATTTGCTTGAATTTGGTAGAACCTTGGCTGAGTTTGGGTTACCAATACTGGTCCTTAATTGGACTGGTAGTGTACCCATCTTAGCCAACCCAGGCTTGGAGGGAGAGAACTACTACGATGCTGTACAGGAGCAGGAGACCTATGCCATGATGTGGGATAAGCTAAATCCTGAGCAGGTTTCCTGCTTTGAAGAGATAGTGAGCGCTGTGGAGCATCAGGAACCTAATCCGCGTCTACATTGGAGTTCTGTTTTCTTTCTTCAAGGGCCAGCTGGGACAGGTAAGGCTTTCCTCTATAATTGCTTATGCAGTTACTTTTGGACTAGGGGAAAAGTTGTTCTTTGTGTTGCATCCTTCGGGATCACAGCCCAATTGTTACATGGGGGTCATACAGCCCACTCCAGATTCAAGATTCCATTGTCCACTTCCTTCAGTAGATGCAATATAAATAGCAATTCACCTCTTGCACAATTGATCAGATGTTCTTCAGTGATCATTTGGGATGAGGTGCCAATGCAACATAAAACCTGGTTTGAGGCAGTGAGTTGGACGCTGAACGATATCTGTCCAGTAGGTAACCGCTCGCTGTTTGGAGGAATTACCACTTTCTTAGGTGGTGATTTTGCCCAGATCTTACCGGTGGTTTGGAGAGGTTCAAGGCAGGCAACAGTGCAAGACTCTCTTAGATACAGTTCTATTTGGAGTTCTCTGCATATATTGAGGCTAAAGACAACTATGCGGATTGCAGCCAACGATTCCAATCAGGTCTTTATTGACTTTCTTAAAAGTATAGTGATCGACCATTCTATGCATGGTAGATTGGAATTGCCGGCCTATATCTATAGAGTGGTAACTGTGGATAAACTTTGCGAGCAACTCTACCCACAGGTACTATTGAATGAGGCGGTCATGTCTCATGGTACTTTCATTGGAAGAGCTATTTTGGCCTTCAAGAATGATACTGTAAATGACTTCAATGACCTGCTTCTCAATAGGATGCCAGGTGCAGAATATTGCTTTGAAGCTGCCAACAAGGTGGAACTAAGTCATGAAGCTGCTGCTGCGGAGCCCTATGCACTGGAGTACTTGCAATGTATCAACTTGGCCTCAATAGCTTCTTCATGTCTCAAGCTCAAAATTGGAGTACTACTAATCCTCATCCAGAATCTGAGTCTGAAGAATGGGATGTGTAATGGGACTAGATTAAGATTGTTAGGAATAGCTCGCAATTGTCTGCAGGTTGCGATACTGGGTGGCAAGTGGGATGGTGAGATTCGCCTTCTGTCTCGGATACAGCTCATAACCAGTGATGAAGATCTGCCTTTCATTCTTGAAAGAAAACAGTTCCCAGTCCGGTTGTGCTTTGCTAAGACAGTGAACAAATCTTTGGGACAGAGTCTTGAGAAGGTTGGAGTGGATCTCCGCTCCGATGCCTTTACACATGGTCAGCTTTATGTTGCCTTGTCATAGGTAACCTCTCTGGATGGTCTTACACTATTGCCATCCAGTAATAGTCCTAACAGCACAGCAAATTTGGTTTTCCCAGAGGTGCTACAAGGATTATATTAAAGTAAGTTTTCCTTTTCCTCCTTTGTTTTTTCTAATACTGACTTTGATTTTTGATAGTAATATAATCCAGCAGTAGTACTCTCGCTGGTACTTAATGATGATCACCTTAGATCTGAAGGTAGAACGGGGGTTGAATTTCCTACTCAGGGCTCTTTATGCTACACCTTATGATGATATTATATCTGAAGGTATCAAGTACATTAGGTGACAATTCTACACCTTATGATCTAAGTTCTAAAGGTACTTAGAATCTGAACCTGGTACTTATAGCAGCTTGTTTTCTCTTCTATACCTTATGATGATACTCTTTCTAAAGGTTTTGATATTTTCTTTATACTTTTTCTTTCATTTTCATTTTTTTTCTTTTAAATTCCAATTCTTCTCCTGTCTTCTTCTATTTATCTCTCCTCTATGTCCTACTGTTATTTGCAATTTATTATCCCTTTACTTGTACTATAAAGTTGTTGTTCTTTTTTTTTTTTTTCATATTTTTTTCTCCAAGCCCTAAACCCTGAAACCTATTTTTCTTAGGACCCTACATTTTGATTTTTTGTCTGCATATTCCTATACATCTCAACCGTGAGTGAGAAGGCTACTAGTTTCCATTGTACTCAAAGCGTGATTACCACCTTAGGTGTGAACATGTGACATAATGGAAGCAACAATTTTAATTTTTAGTTTTTGTATTTTATCTTTTTTCATTCATTAAATTAAATTTTCTCTTTCTTATAGAATATTATATCTACTCTGCTTGTACTCAAGTACATTATTCATGATACCAGTATTTTCCCCCTAAGGTTCCTCTACTCAATTTGAGCTAAGTATAAGCCTCATCTGCACACTAATGCAAGCCCGGCCGTGTTTACAAATGTCACAATATAATGAGTACACCGGTACTTGTACAAGGGGTAGGCATATAGCAATCAAACACACCAAACACTATGTAAGAATAAGTGAAAAAAGAATCAAATTCAGTGAATGCTACCAAGTTACAAATACACCTTTCAGGATGCGCACAAAGTAGAAAATCATTCTGATAATAAAAATAAGAATGCCATAAAAAAAAAAGAAAAAAAGGATAAGAAAAACATTAGAAGTAAAAGAAATTTTGTGATGGCATCATCGATCATAGCCCCAACCCCATCCCCCATCCATCGTCCACCAGGCCTATCAAGTGTAAGTCTACCAGTTTTCCAATATTAATATCGCATATGACCTCCAGCCACAGCCTGTACCACTTGAACCCTTGATAGTATTGATACGGTTAAAGAGAGTATTCTCTTGGTGGTAATAGCATCCCACTCTTCTTAAATCACTTGCCAGAGAAGAATATTTATAGTGGGGCAGGGTGAGTGGCGATGGATACGATCCTTCATGAGTCGCCATACATGCTCGATTGGATTAAGATCTAAGGAACTAGCCGGCTATTTAAAGAAGTAGCCTATTATGTCCAACTCAGTCAACAGCCTAGTAGTAACTTTGGACCAGTGTGGAGAGGCGCCATCCTACTGAAGATAGACATAGTCAAAACTTTCTAAGCTAAGCTGACACCAGAAAGGGTAAAGATAGGGGGTAATGATATGTTCACAATATTTAGCTCTAGTAACAGATTTACCCCATTGGTCATTATCCCAAATAACCATTGGCCCCTTAATTCCACTACAAATACCACTCCATACCATGATTGTTTGAAGCTTGCAGAATGTTAGAAGAATGCAGTCCTCAAAATACTCTTCACTCACAGTTCTTGTCACCCAGGTGTTGCTAGAAAAACCTCCCATATTAAAAGTGCACTCATTGGTCCAGATAACCTTTACCCAGTCACCTACTGCCCAGTCAATATAGGTATTTGGGAATAAGAGACATGCAATCTTTTGTTTTGGGGTAAGGTAGGGCTTGACCCTTGCAATACGATGATAGTAACCTGAATCAGCGAAAAAGCGATGTAGGATTCGCTCATAGACATGGATGTCTAGTTCCTCGGTGATGGTATAAAGGGATTTGCGACGATTTTCTGCCAACAGGGTAGCATGTGCTAGGAGGAGACGCTTATGTTCTGGAGATAAACTAGGAGGCCTACCGGTCCGAATTTCGTAGGGTGTTCCTGACCAGGTACAGATTGAGAATACTGTGCTAAGTGGGAGATCAACACTCTTGGCAATGTGCCTAAATGGCCATAAAGCAATAGTGTGTAAAGATCTGATTTTAGATCTTAGAGAAAGAGTAATTTGTCTTCTTAAAGCAATCAGGGCTTCAGCAATAGCAGCTTCAGCAATAGGAACTTTACCAATTGGGGCTTCAGCAGACTCGGGCATTGTGATTTGTGGAACTTGCTCGCTACTATCTCCGAAAAATACTACGGTAAATATTTGCTCTTTTATAAGTATTTTATTCTTCTCATGAAGTAAATATACTAAGAGTTTAGGACAATTCTTTTGTTAAATCGGTGCTTTTCTATCCCCTCGCCCGGTGAGGCTTGCAATGTTCCCTAAGATTCAGGTTGTATGACTTGCTCCACACATCGTACCTACTACATTGGCTAGTACTCACTCATGTTCACTCTTTTTGTCTGTTTTCAACATTACTGCTTCAGCTGTTCTCAGCCCGTTCGATCGCTATATGCCTGCCCCTTGTACCATACTGGCATCGTGTTGATGTTAAACACCGACCGCCCTGGTCGGTCTAGTGCTCAGCCCTACGCGATGATTGGCGGAAAAATTTTCGCCGCCAAAATTCGCCGCCTTGGCGCTCCAGAAGATTAGTATAAAAAGGCTCATCCCCCCACCCCCCTCTTCTCTCCCCATGCGATTTTACTTCATAGGATCATTTCTATAGTATATCGTCCCATCTGAAACTCTAACCAGAGCCACAGAATCTCCAACCTGGGGGATGACGATTATCTCCTCGATGCCCAAGAGTGAAGCCTTTTTACCCCTGCCTCGGCGGTGGTGGTGATGATCTCAACCCAAGTTGCTGTTTGCTCTTCGGAGTAAGTGACGAGGGTGGGTGTCGATGGAAGTCTGACAGGTTCTCTTATCTTGTTTATTGCTTTTGTTATTTGTACGATTACTTGAGACTTTAATTGGTATGCCTTTTCAAATTTCGATTCTTTTTTTTTTGCTGATGTGAAGACATTTTCCTTGATGCTCGGTTGGTCGACACTGTAGTTTGACGAACATGTCCACAGGCTTCCTCGCGGACAAGCCCGGTCGATTTCAACTCTTTAGGGTAAGTCTAATGGAAAACCGAAAGCTTGCTCTTTGGAAAAATTTGTTGCTAAATCCTAATCCAGCCTCTGCGAGCACCGGTATCGTCCAAAAAATCCTTTACGTTTGGTTTTCCTTGTGAGATGCACCGGTGATCCAGACTGTCGTTCCGGTAACATGCGCTCGGTTTACCGTCCGAAAATACACCCAAATCCGCCACTTCTCTCGCGGTCCCAACCCTCCCAATAGGAGTTCCAGTTACCATCGCTTGCGTCATCTCCGGCCTTTCTTTGGATCAAATATCTCACTGTCCATCCTTCGAAATCGAACCGGGGCGTGAGACAATTGCTAACTCAGATCCCCCCCGGCCCCAGAACCTGTGTCTGTTCGAGTGTGATTATTCTGTGTGGCCAGAGTTGGTATCAATGGCGCGGCCACGCGGCCGCCCTCAATTGAAGACATTATGAGGACGGAGGAGCGTTGAGCTACTTCTCCAACTCGGGGACTACCATTCCAAAATTTGCGTGCAACATTTAATCGATATCGAAAGCATCTAGTCAATCCTCTCCCACCGGGACATCCAAGCTGGTTAACGAAGCTACAATATTATACCATACTTAGTTATTCGTCCATAATCGCCCCGCTCTTAATGACTTGTTTCGGGGACTGGGTCGGAATAAACTGTTACAGAACCCTATATTAATCCCTCCAAGATCTTTCATGGAACTGTTAACCCGCTTCTCCAATCCCTCCCCCTTTCCAATGCCCTCCTCTGTGCCGACTACTCGGGCTTTGGTACGCCAGGAGCCTCTTTCCTAGCGTCGGCGCAGTCAGCGAGTTCGTTGCAGGAGCAATACTTTTGTTGCAGAAAGTCGAATAATGATTGGTGGAAAAGCATCAATTTTCGCGTGTCTTGCCCACTCTAACCTGACTTCTCCGAGCCGATTGTGACCAAACAAAGGCTGATGACAGTTGATGATCGCTGATTGTCTCCTAAGAGTGATGATGGATTACATTTCACCGTGTACGTTGAATAAGAAGCTTATCGCCTATCAATCACCCCTCATCACCCACCACCTGAGCGGATTCAATTGTTGAAACAGTGAGAACGGAATGATGGTTTTGGAACTGGCTGAGTGACGAGAAGAATAATGAATTGCTTGATTGACTTCTCAGTAGAGAGCGAACTACCCAGACTATCTACTGTTGAGAGCGAGACACAAGTTGCGAGTAAATCAACAGTAGGAAGTAAACAGAAACAGAGAGAAGAAAAGAAAGGCAAGGAGGTATGTTCAATAGTACCAATATTGTAAGGGGGTTTTGAGATGGCGATCAAGACTAATGCAAGGAGAAAATCAATAGTGCGAGTGATACTACGGTAGTGCCAGAAGCATATTTCAACACTCCCCCTCTTCTGCCATACCGTGAGAAGAAAATAAAAAATAAAAAATAAAATAAAGGAAAGTCTTTGAACATCATCGAGCACCGGTAAAACCCCCTATCCATAAGTGTCTCAAGGGGGAAAGGTATACTCTCAGCTCTTCCTTAGAACAGTTAATAACAAAAGGAAAAACATTTCAAACAAACAGGCCTGATATCTAACCCCAAAAAGGTACTTCCTAGACTACACTCTCCATTCCGATCCTTTCCATATGACGCCAGTGGAGGTCTCTTACGAGAGGCTTCGTAAGTATGTCCGCGGACATATCGTGTGTTGAGATGTGGCGAAACAAGACTGTTCCCTGCTCGACGATATCGCGGACGTAGTGGTATTTTATGTCTATGTGTTTCGTTCGCTCGTGATGCCGCACGTTCGAGATTTGCGCAAGTCCGCCAGTGCTGTCGGTGTAGATGATAGTCGGAGAGGAGAACGATTCTGAGTCGGTGGGGGAGATTGCATCCATGAGATCTCCGATTAGACGACGAAGCCAAACAGCTTCTCTTCCAGCTTCTGACGCAGCTATGTACTCTGCCTCGGTAGTTGAAAGGGCGACAATTGTTTGCTTCTTAGCCTTCCAGGCTACGACACACTCTGAGAGTAGAAAAACAAATCCACCTGTCGACTTCCGATCACCTAAATCCCCTGCCCAATCCGAGTCCGAGAATCCCTTGAGAGACCTGTCAAGCGGGGTCTCGCTTCTCCTATAGCAGAGCTTTATATCTCTTGTCTGCTTCAAATATCTTAGAACACGCTTGGCCTGCGCAAGGTGTTCCGACCCGGCGGAAGCGGAGAATTTTGAGAGGACCGATATCGTGAACGCTAGATCAGGTCGTGTTCCTAACATTAGGTACATAATACTCCCAACCAAGGATTGATAGAGTTGCTGATCCTCAGGCACAAGTGGTTCGAATTCCAGAGAAGGTCGAACTTCGAGCGGCGTCCAAATGCCGTTACAATCGCTCATGCCGAACCGTCGTAGGACTGATTCTACGAAGTGTCGTTGACCGATACGAATCTTTTCCGGGAGCTGTTCGATATCGATGCCTAGGAATTGGCGTGACAATCCAAGATCTGTCATCTTGTATCGGCTTACAAGAAGTTGCTTCACCGTTGCAATGGCCGAAGGGTTACTTGACGCTAAAAGGATATCGTCTACGTATAGCAGCAGTATGACTTTGTGCGAGGAAGAGATGTAGAGATTAGCATCACCTGAGGATGGGATAAAACCTTGCGACTGAAGGAAGCGATTGATATCGCTAAACCAAAGGCGGGGAGCTTCTTTAAGCCCATATAGGGCCTTCTTTAACCGGCACACTCCGCCAGGAGATGCCCCGGGGTGCAACCACTCTATGCCTTCGGGCAACGCCATGAAGACCAGATCGTTGACTACGGGATTCAGAAAGGCGGTGATGACATCCATTTGATGGATTTTCCAGCCGAGTTGGGCAGCGAGGGCGATTAGGATTCTGAATGTTGTCAGCCGGGCAACTGGAGCGTAAGTCTCACCAAATTCCGTTTGCTCATATCCTTTAACAACGAGACGGGCTTTATAGCGGATAGAACGGTCAGAGTTATGCTTAACTCTGAACACCCATTTGCATCCAATGATCTTTGCCTCACGAATATCATCGTGACTGACAACCTCCCAGGTGTCATTTTCAATAAGAGAGTTGAACTCTTGTTTCATGGCACTCCGCCACGCTGTATGGGAGACAGCATCTGCGTAACTCTCCGGGTCGTCACCCGGACGGAGTTCGCTAACATTCTTGGCTTCAGCAGCAATTGCTTGGACAGGCTGACGGCGTCGAAGAGATCGACGAAGCATTTGATTTGATTCTTGCGCGCGCTTCAGAAGCCTTTCAGGTCCCAGTGACATTGGGCCAGCTTTCTCTGGTTCCTGTACCGTCGGACCAACCTTAATTCTTTTCGGCACCGGTATCGTCGGGCCAGCCTTAGATCTTTCCGGCACCAGTAACGTCGGGCCACTAGAGGAGCTCTCGAGATCGAGTCTTGTTTGGCCGATTCGGAGATTGTCGTGCTCCACTCTGACTTTCTTCTCCCCCTCGACAATCATAGCAGCTCGGCTGCTTTCTTTTCTAACGACCCTCCGATCCCCATTCTCCCCAGTCTCAGGGATGAGAATTTTATTTGGTGGTGGGACCGGGTTGACAGGTACGTCACTGCCCTCACCCCTGGTCATCGGGGTCTTGGCAGCTCCCAGCTTAAGTTCTTCTGCCTTAGCGTCAACGGCAGCCACGCTTCCAATCTCGTCATCATCCTCTACCCCATCCACAAGAGGAACAAATTCTTTGAGCACGTCACGACCTGGACCGTGCTTCACATCACCAGGGGTACGAGATTCATCAAAGACAACATCGGATGAACGAACAATTGCGCGGAAATCGGGGTCCCATAGCCGCCAAATCTTTGCGGTATCATGCACATAACCGATCATGATGCATTCGCGAGAACGTGGACCGAATTTACCATTCCGTTGCTCCTTCGGAATAAGTCTACTAGCTGAGCAACCGAAGCGACGAAGGTGGCCGAGGTCTGGTTTGATGCCGTGCAGCATTTCGTACGGTGACCGACCCCCAAGTGAAGTCGATGGAGAACGGCTGTGAAGATAGAGTGCCGTCTCAACTGCTTCGGCCCACATTGCATCAGGTAAGTTCGAGTCCAGGAGGATTGCTCTCCCCTTCCCAATTATTGTTCGAATCATTCTTTCCGCTACGCCGTTCTTGTGCTGACAGTAAGGCGGTGCAGGTTCGAAAAGGATTCCACCAACACGCAGGATACCACGGAAGAGGGAGTTGTCATATTCCCCCTTGCCGTTATCGCATCTGAATCGCGAAATCGGCCAGTTCGGAAAAGCTGTTTCGACCCGCGCCTGAAATTCTTGAAAGATTCTCGTAATCTCAATGGATTCCTTCGACCGCAGAAAATAGCCATATGCCCAGCGCGTATAATCATCGATGTAGAGGATGAGATAACGGGATCCGGACCAGGACGGGGTCCCAATCGGGCCACAGAGATCGGAGTGAATGAGCTCAAAGGGTCTTGCAGCTCTGGCGACAGGAAGTCGGACGAAAGTGCGCTGATGCTTTGCTTCGATGCATGTATGGCAGGGTGGAATATCGCCGATGGGGAGACCGGTGATGGAGGAAACGGCTCGAAAATTGAGATGGGCCAGTCGTTGATGCCACAGGGTAATTGGGATACTCACATCAGTGGCAGTGGAGATGTTGGCGGCATTCGCAAGGAGAGCCTGAGCCTGTCTAGATAGAAGGAAGAGCGCCGGGGATTTGATGGCACCGGTGACGACCGCTCTTCCAGGACCCGCGAGTTCCCAGACCAAATTTCTAAGCTGACCGAGAGGTATTTGGGAACCTTCGTCAAGTCTTGATATCATGCAGGTATCTTCGGTGAAGGTAATACGACGGCGGGCAGACAGCTGGCCAACCGACAGGAGAGATGACCGAAGATTGGGGGCATAGAGAGCCTGAACGTCTAGGGCCAGTACTTCATGGCTTTGATCGTTCTTGAAGAGGATCCGTACAGTGCCTACGCCTATGGCATTGATCGACGAGTTGTTGCCCATATGGATGGGAATAGTAGCGTTGGGCTTAAAGGCTCGGTATGAAAACAATGCATCGCGATTCCGACAAAGGTGGTGAGTTGCACCTGAATCAATCAACCAGTTCGAGATTTCGGCTTGCCGGGTATCTGATACCGTTAACTCGTTCGATGAAAGGGAAACTACATTGGTCAGAAGGGCTTGAACAGAGACGAGGACTGGGTCAGCAGTAGCCGGCATGGCTGAAGCTTGTGAGCTCCCGGAATTCTTGTCAGCACTGTCATGTCTTTTACTCTTCTGATGTGCATCCATTGCCTGTCTCCCCCTCTGACGAGAATTACAGTCACGTCGCGTATGCCCGTGGCGACCGCAATGCCAGCAGGTAACGGACGAGGAACGACCATCCGCACGACCGCCAACGGAGCCATTGGATCTGGACCAGGAGTTACGATAGCCACCGCGACCATGACCGCGACCACGACCGCGGAAGCCGTGACCACTCCTACGGAACCCGGAATTACCGCCGTGGGTCGAACTGACTCTCGAGTACAGAGCAGAACCAGAAGTAGCAGCAACGTTTGAGGTAGAGGCCTCTGGGGCCTTGATCCGGAGGGTGGCCTCATACTGCCGGATAGAGGTAATATAGTCCGTGACCGAAAGATTTGCCTGCTGGTGCAATAGCTGAACCGTGGTGTCATAAGGATCCGGCAAAGAGGAGGTCAAACGAGAGATGAACGTAGCATCGGTAATGGCCTGATCGGTCAAGGCAAGCACAACCTTGAAATCCATCAAGGCGGTGATATAGGCACTAACAGATGAGTAGTCACTGCACTTAATACGATTGAACTCACGGATAAGACCCTCTCTCCCCGCACGAGAGGCGGCAGTATCGAACTCAGTAGCAAGCGCCGTCCACATCGCCGCTGGCGAGCGAGGAATACGCCGAAGGAACGCTTTCGCCTCAGGACCGCACGAGTTATAAATGAAAGTGACGGCAAGGCTTTCACGGCGATTGAAATCGAGGAGGCGAGCATGCTGGCTGGCCGGCGGGGCAACTTCGTGACCAAGGGCGATTTCAAGGGCCCCGGCCCCCTGCAGAAGGTACTGAAGGTCCTGGGACCACTGCGGGTAGGTTAACAGACTCAACCTGGTAGCTTCACCGTACTTACAACGGTAAACAGAATCGTCTTTGGCTGCCGAGAACTTCGAAAGAGACATCGAGAAGGTTGGATGGAAAAAATGATGCTAAGTATAGAAAGATAGGTAGACAGATAGATAGAAGATTCAATATAAAGCGCGAGGAATAAATTGCAGATGGAAGGCTACAATAGGCTCATAATCTGTTGAAACAGTGAGAACGGAATGATGGTTTTGGAACTGGCTGAGTGACGAGAAGAATAATGAATTGCTTGATTGACTTCTCAGTAGAGAGCGAACTACCCAGACTATCTACTGTTGAGAGCGAGACACAAGTTGCGAGTAAATCAACAGTAGGAAGTAAACAGAAACAGAGAGAAGAAAAGAAAGGCAAGGAGGTATGTTCAATAGTACCAATATTGTAAGGGGGTTTTGAGATGGCGATCAAGACTAATGCAAGGAGAAAATCAATAGTGCGAGTGATACTACGGTAGTGCCAGAAGCATATTTCAACATCAATAGTTTTGTTTCTTATTCACGTGGTTTGGGGCATTTCTTGAAGGATCACATCCACCGCACGCGACCTATCCTGTGGTAGTTTTTACGTCTCTGTATTTATCTAACTGCAGGTATAGTGGCTTGATGCTGGGCGCTTGTGTTATGATATCATGTGGGCTTACGAAGTAAGTTACTGGTAATGAGTTCCGGGTTTCCAGGACTCTTGGAGGTGATTGATTGTTTTAAGCGATCAAAGGGGGTCAAAACAATTGCAAATGTACGGAAAATTACTCGAGTAGACAATTATAAGGAACTCAATAGGACAAGTGTCTCCCCAGGTGATGAAATAAATAACCTCTGTCTCTCAAGTCCAACATTTGCTCCCCCATATTGCATTCCCCTGAATACTTTCGGAGTGCTATGAGTACGGTAGACCCTTCAACAAAGGGCTTTGGTTCTACTCGTAATAACACCCAGGTTAGATGCTCCTACAGTATCTGGCAACTGGCCTACAGCAGGCATTGGCCCGTATTATCCAAAATTGCATCACCTCTTTCCGGGAATCGGGGTGCAACTGATTGCCCTGAAATCGCATGATCCTCTTACATCGCATTCTAGAGTGTAAGATGGAAACTTTCCATTATCATTTCTCAGATATGAGTGATCTGTTGTGATCTTCTGGAGTAGGGATCCCAGTATCATAGTTGGCTAGAACTAACTCTCCCACTTATCTCCTCATTAGAGGCCATGGAATGCATATGATTAAGGCTGCCCGCCACAACTTCCGCTTGCTCCGGAATATAGGTATCTCTTCACTGCTCCTGTATTCCCCCACTCCCCACACCATTTGTCCGCCCAGTGAAATGGCCAAGGAGTCCCTTTTTCCCTGAACAAATTATGTAATGATTATGTAATCTTCCAAGCCCATCCCTTGTGTTCACATTCATCCAGGAATCCTCTCGCCCCCAACGTGACGCACCTTTCTACCCAAACACCGCGACTATGGGTTTTGGATCTGCCGTAACCCCAAGTTGGGTATATGAATCTTTGTTTGCCTGTCAATTGGTGCACCAATTTGGGAGGGCTTGTATTAATGGTGCTGCAGGAATCGCTCAAGAGTCCACAGAAAAAGGTTCTTCACAAATGTTGGATGCAACTCCTTCGATGGTTTGCAGGTATGATAAATTTACCAATGTTTACAGCAACCCCTACCGGATACGCTTCCAGAGCGCACAGATCCGAAAACAGGCCGCCGCTCGTACTCTTCTCTTGATTTTTGGACGTCAGGGCTTCTGGCAACACTTTCCTACACCAACTCTCGTTTCGCCATCCTTCTGCTACAAAACCACGTCCGGGTCGCCTATTCGTGACTGCCCGCTGGTGGGTGGGGGGCCTAGCGACTCCGGCATCAAGAACAGACTCGCATGATCTCGGTTCCATCATACAGTCTTCATTTCGGGTGCACTTCGAGCTGACGGGTGGCATGGGAAGCTTCGAAACGCTAGTCACGGCGGGGGAAAACCTTGGGTCGAGATATGATGAACGGGCTGGTGCGATCTGCCGCACGGGACGGGTGTAAAACTGGGGATATGCATTTGAAGACAAAGCGGAGGATTGCTTGGTTATCACTGATAATATGCTTAGTGTTTTCCCTCCCCCTTCCCAAGTATTGGGATTCTCCTCCCGCGCGCTCACTCTACGGAATATATCGGATGCCGTGTTTTGTGTAGCGTTAAACACAGGTGGCTTGACGCTTCTATCGTTACCATACTTAAAGATCACGTGCGTCGCAATTGGTCCACTCTGCATATAGTCAACTTTGACCAATAAACTGGTGCCGCCAAAGAGAGAATCACAAATCAGGGCTATTGGGACGGCAGTACCTGGGCTCGTGGTCGGGCTCGTACTGTACCGGTATTTGGCTTCGCCTAGATCCGTGGCTGGATAGAATAGTGGGGGTTCCTCGGCGTGGCTAAGAAACATGGGAGATATTTCCTGGGGAGACTTCCCGAAAACGGAGTGCCCCATTGGGGCTTTGTTGCCCCGCGGCCAACCCACAGGGATACATCTGCGGCGGTGGTCTGTGTGTTTGGGTTGGAGATATGTGAGCACCGAAAGAACCCGCTGGAGAAGGCTGAGTGGCTACATGCTGCCGCGTGGGTTTCTGGTAGTATGCATAGGCTCTCCCTATATCACCGGGCTGCATCCCCGGGCTATATCCTCGGGCGGTGAGCTTTTTGACGGATGGAGGAGTGGGTTTGATAGGATAATAATATAAATGAACACTACCATCGATTATCGCGAACATGCACCAGGTGGATGGGCGGATTACAGGGTAGACTGTGAGGACTACTATCTGGTCCAAGTGGGGAACAAAGTCCTCGATTCATGGTTTTTGGGGAGACGAAGTGGAATAATTATGTCGAAATTTTAGATGTATTATTTTTTGCAATATTTTTTTGTTGCGACATGCCGAATAGGCCCTTAATCGGTCATTATCTTCCTTCCCTTCTTTGTATGTAAATGCAGAAAAAATCGACCCGTACACAAGTCCGAGAAACCCACGAAAGAGATCATTACTTCACCTATCTACCCACTACCCAATCCCACAGCATAGCTCAACACCGAATCTCCCTCTAAAGAGACTGGATCCGAAAATAGGTTCGAAAACTCCACAACTTGCACGACAGTACACGACCCACCATCCACGACTACCCCCCCAAAAATTTCCATCACCCACACCCGCACCAAACAGCCCAGAATTCCGACAACTGAGCAGCATAGTCTGACTCCCAAACCCATCTCCCCGCCATGGTGCAAGAACAAATAATGATTCTCGCACACAGGTAAGGATATATCAAAACCCAGTCTCTGAGCTCGGAAAAACCTCCGCGCGAATACCACCGGAAGGTTGTACAGTACGGTCCCAAGGGAATTACCACACCAGCGCTTACTTATTTCAAAAGGTCAAAGAGCGCCTTTCGCCAACGTGATAAATCCTTCTCGTAGTGGAGTGGCGCAGAATGTATCATAGCTGGACGGGTGACACCCTCCTCCCCACGACAAATTGCCAAGATACTCCTACGTTATGTTCGCGATTTCTACCACTGCAGAAGGAAGGAAAGGTAGGTATCCGCTGAGGTGTCGGATGGGGGGGGGGGGTCTGGCAATGCTATTCCTCCACCCATACTCTAGTATGCCATACGCTGGCGCGATACCGCCATACATGTATTGTGCGTTGTACTTTCCCGGTGCCAAGTTTGGATGCATACGGCCGTCGAAGACACAAACTTCTTCTGACCATTGTGACGGCAGCGGATAGGGCGGGGGCCCAGTTCTTTGAAGCGTCTCAGCCCGGGTTTCGACTCTCGCGGGTAAGTGTAGGTATATGCAGACTAGTGTGCTGGAGGAAGAGATTGACAAAATGTTTCAATCTAGGGGTGTGGGTTTGGGGGAACGATGTTAGCGATTTAAGGTATGTGTTTCAAGTTTCCGCGGGAGGAGTGAAAGCGGAGAAAATCTCAGTACGTGTGGATAAATATTGTAATCTAGCTTGGTTTGATATACTTGCGCTTGAATTGGATTATGTGCCATGAAGACCCGCTTTTTTTGTGTTTTAGAGTCACGTCGAGCGCAGTTAAACGATATGGCAGTTCTATCCCAAATCGAAATATCACTTGTTATGTAGAGGAAGCTAATTTATGGGGTATGGCCGTACTTTAGCAAACCTCGGGTACTTGGTGGGGGGACTCGATAGCTTCCGTGCAGCCAAATCCGTCTACGGCACCTTCCGAGGGACTACTGGATTTTCCGGTGGAGCGGGAGGAAAGGGGTCCAAGTGCGCGATGGTGGCTTTGGGGGGGGTTGGAGCCTGAGATACAAAAGTAGCGTGTTTTCACTGGGATCCTGGGTGCCTAGAGGGCGTCGGCTGGAGAGGAGGAGGGGATTCCCATATCTCATTGTCATCATACCAAGAGAAAGAGCGAGTGAGGGAGCGTGGTTTGCGACCAAAAAGTGAATATCATACCTACCCAGTAGCGACTTAGCAAAGCCGATGCAAGAGAAAAAACATTCGGGAAGACTCCCCTCCTCTCCCTCCCCGGTGGCCGAGCCCCCGCCCTCCTTATTCTCTAACGAGAGCTGTGAATTCTTGGCCGTTCTCGTCGCACTGCTTTCTATAGCCCAACAGTTGGCCCCACCTCAACTTCCAGCCGTATCGAATACTGTGATTAAAAGCCCCCTGCTAGCATTAGAGGACGTTGCCCTGGCGCTAGTATTCCCATTACTCTCTGGCTCTTTGCTACTGCTGCCATCGATCCTCAGCCTCTTAGCTTTCCTCCCCGAGCCTGGCGGGGCGTGATATGATCTCCCCGCTTAGACAGCCCTCTGCCCTAGGTGCACCCGTAGGATGGGCACTGCGCCTAGAAGATACCTCGGAACTGGCGTCTACCCCATGGCATCTTCTCAAGAGTGTCAAATTACCGGAGCAGATTCTTGATAACCCCGTCTTTGATAGCGGGAGCCGAACGGGATTGATCCTATTGGCATTCGACGTTTATTGTTTCAAGTTTCATTAGTGCTGAGCGAGGAATTAGGAAAGCGAGATAAGGGGAAAAGATACTCATTCGGCAAGGTGGGAATACCGTTGCACCCGAGGACGTTTCGCCTTCTCGTGGGTCGACGGGGGTTTTTTTTTTGAGAAAACTGTTAGCTGATTCAAGATAGAGTGTTTAGTTCCATGGGGAAGTATTTTGACCCTTCCTCCACCGAATTACCCTTTTCTTTATATATTTTGGCAAGACCTTGCCATCCCCTAAATATCCTTCTCATCAGTGGGCTTGGACTGCTTCAACCAACTTTTCGGAGCTCCCTTTACCATGTGGGATCCCGGGAGTCAAAGTGGAAACTAGATAGGAGGTCTATCCACTCGTGGTGTGACGCTACATGCCGAAACACCTATAGGTGAATAGCGATTCCAAGATACCCACTAATCGAACGTTTTTTCATGTGTCCGGAATTTCGGAGTGAGTAATGGCTGGATTTTCTGGTGACTCTCGGTGTACGGAGTGTGAAGGGATGCTTTAGGGATTTAGGCTGGCCGACTAAAGGTGGTTGGAGCCGGGTGGGGTTGGCGGCGGCGGTGGTGGTGCCGTATGGACGAGGTGAGACGGGTGGATGAGAAGATGTGTGTTGCAGTGCTGTGTGACCTTTTCTTTCAAAATTAGGTACCATATGGTTAGTATGCGGTGTCTTTCTTTCTTTCTTTCCTTTTTTTTTTTTTTAAAAAAAAATGGCTCATGAGTTTAGCCTATGGGGTAAATTGTGTTATCGCAGAAACCCGAACGACTGGACTATGTGCCATGTCGTAAGAAATTCCCTTCCATGGAAAGTGGGCGGAAAGTTCGGCAAAAGTTCAAGTTTCCGTGGTGCAATATTTGCTCGGAGCTTTTTCCCTTCCCATCTATGGATGGCTTGGTGAGTTTGAGGGTGGGAATACATGCTATAGCGGCGGTACCTAGAGTGTACTGTGGCTTGAGCTCGGAAGAGTCGTTTACTGGTTAAGAGTTGACGGTAAAGCGGATGGAGTATCTGTGGTCACTGAAGGAAGGTATGGGATGATGGGCTGTTTGCTTTTGGGGTTAATAGATTGATGATGACACATGTTTATGTTTTGTGGTCGGAGGAAACTGCGTTCCTGGGGATGGAAATGAGGCCTTTTGGATTTATGTTCTTTCTCTTCCTAATTTCATAAAGTGTCACTCGGCCAATTTTTTGAATTGGCGGGTGCGGTACGGCACATTTTGAATGGAAGATTACCTGGACAGAACACCCTATCGGCTGGACGGACTACCCTACCAAGGTGCAGGGGATTCTGGACTCTGGGAGAATGGTCGTTAATGCTGCGTGTTATTCTGGGAGGAGATGCGGCCGTGTGTTAAGCAGACTTGCATGCAAGGCCCTATAGGCTGGGGGGCAGTTATAGTCGGTTTTGAGAACTCTCCTAGAAAGGGGGAGCGGGGGGTAGATCCCAGTGACGTCCCCCACAAGCCCATGGCCCTCCCAACATCTACCACGCTACTGAAAAAGATTCTACAAGTCACAGACGCAGGAGTTGGAGCACTCCTGACTGGAGATGCTCCTTCAAGGGCCGTGGGGAGAACCTCCGGCTCTGATACCGAAGTTGTTGATCTAGTGGAGAAGCTGTGGAGCCTATTAGGAGACGACGGGGTATCCTCCGGAAACTCTACAGCCAGCGTGTGTTAGTCTCCTTGGGGGGTAGGACCCGACTTATCTTCTCATCCCCACTAAACGAAGAGCCATTGAACTCGATCCATGGTACCGTCTCACAATATGTATATTTCAGAAGCACGGTAACTTAAGGGTCCCCGCCGAGGTACTAGCACTGGAGTACCCCCCCTACGTCTGCAGCTCTGTTTCAGATCTCTGGGACATTGAAACAAGTACCATAATTACAGCGGTATACGAGTACTCGCGAGACAACGGAAGTACTTCGATTCCCCGTCTCTGCCACCTCCGTCCTCGGTTTTCGTCACCCTTACCCCCAGTTGCACGAGAAATGCTATCTCCGCGCTATCTGAGATAAGCTAATCTTTTGAACGAAAAACTACCTAGCAGCTAACCCAACCCAGTGCAACGCCACACCGGAATCCCCCGCCAGCTTCTGGGCTCGCGCAGAAACACATCGGCGACGGAACGTTGGATACATTTTTTGCTCGCGCGTTAGTGGTGTATGAGGCGCTGACGATGCCTCGAAAGACCTAGGTTGTGCAAAAAAGGGCAGTTTGTCACTGAGTTGTCCGGAAACCCAGATAACGTTCTCGAGGTAGAAAAGGCACTGTCTGGGTGGGCATATATCGCCCCTCGCATCCCCGGAAACGCATCGGGTGTCTACATCGGCGGCGAGTTATCCGCCGTCGGGAGGGGAAAAAAAAAGTCCCTCAGTAGTCCACCCCGGCACGCACACCCCCGGCAGAAGGGATATGATGCTAGACCGGTTCGAATGCGACGTGGAGTCCTAGGGGCGAATTGGGCCGCGCTATCCACCATCTCTGTTTCGGGATCCTGCGCTTCTGGAGCTCGTGTAGCAGCCGCACCCGCAGTCTATAATATGTAGCTCAAGACAATCTTTACCTTCCTCAAAAATGGAGTGTGCAATCTCACAGAGGGTGCGAGCCCAAAGGCCATCAGCTCAATATCCGCAACACAGGCTCCACTCTTAGCACCCTGGACAGTGACATTCCAGCCCAGTCGCGGAGTGCCGGATAACACAACTGTCAATGAAAACCCTGACATCCCTACACAAGCACATAGACTTCAACACTAGACATTTCTCGGGTATAGCTACCTCCCCCCCCACCTCCCCTAAAAACCTTTCAAGAGAAAACCCTGACCTCCGTATCCTAACCCGACCACTCGTGAACGAAATCGTCCAAAGTTAAATAAACACCCGCGGAATTCAAATCTTGTGGACTCGGAAGCAGACTTAACCGAACACTTCAATCCGCCCTGTCCGGATATTCCAGAAACAAAGTCTCAAACTTATAGCCTAATATATTAATCCGGAAACAATAGCCGGTCCGGCGGCAAACATGCCCGCGCTATAAATAGGGTTACACTTGGAAAACCAGCGAATCATATCTTGTGATACGGGAAGGGGGACTGTGATATCATACCATTGCTAGCGGATCCGGGCACTCCCTACAGTAAACGATCCCGATGGAACTGTCTTGTCCCACGATTAAAAACCGTTTCCTCAACTCCACATAACTTACGATCGAATCCCGAACTCATTGTGTCCCCCGAGGACTTACCTACCTATCAGTAAGCTCTAGGTATCGAGCTTCCGGCACCATTCCCCCCCCCCGGCACCCACCAACTGCAGATTCGCAGCGCTCTTTATGCCCATATTGATCGGATGCACCCTCCACACCAACTCCGAACTCTACGGCTTCCGAGCCGTTTACTCAGTGGTCCGAGTTGAAGGCGTCGCGCAAGTATTATACTTTCTCTACCCGGGCACCCTGTCCTTTACGACTAATAACTCGCTCCTTAATAGCTCTATCAACACACAAAGAGTGCGTATGATCGGCGTGCCGCTACACTGTCGTGATTCGGGAGATGCACGCAGGGTTGGTGACGCATGTAGGTTTTTACATCAGTGCGAATTGAAAAACATATCAGAAACCTGGAAACAGTGCGGGCGCTTTGTTTAAAGTGGACATCGACGCAAGGGGGGGGGGTAGAGGATGTGGAGTGGGAACAAAGGAGTAGTTGGCGAGCAACCGGTAGATTAGAACATCGATGTTACTCCTCAGGGGTGTTTCACGGGCGGTGCGTTAGTCATTCGCAGGTGGAGAAACATCATTGATTCTCGCAAATGATTCGTGTCCAAATGTAAAAGAGCTGCTTGGTGATCCGTGCATCTGGATTCGACCCCCCCTGCGCTCAGTGTGTAGCCCGGGGATATGCCCCGCTCCACTCAACACCCCAGTTCCCCTTGATGGATTACGAGAATGCAGCCATCTTACAAGGGCGTTGGTGTGTATACCCCTAGTTTAGGTGGGTACACACCGACACATTTCGCTGCGGCGATTTCAGCAGCTGAGTTGTACCGGGGATTTTTATTTGCAGGATAGCAGCCTACTTGATGCGGACGCGGGGGGAGGATATGGGACACTGAGCTCCTCTAGGTTGAGCAGTGCGCTGTGGTCAGGTGAAGTGGTATGATACTTACAGAGTGCAGAGTTCGCATAGAAGCAGGAGATATTCCTCTGACCATTACGGATTTGCTCGTAATGAGCAGCCTTCTTCAGGAGATGGTGGATATCCTACTCTCGCGGAAGGAGGCCAATGTTGAGGTGGGTGCTCTGGAAGCGGGGTTCGTCCACCATATTCCGATAATGTTTTACTGTCCGCGCAGGGAGAAATCGGGAACCAACTGCCGATGCACAGAACCGAGCCCCTGGGAGCAACCTAGCCGTTTTACGGCTCTTCCTGTGCCATTCCTTCCACTCCAGTTTATCGCAAACCACCTGAGGATTCCGTGATGGACGGAGGCTAAATGAAACAGCCCTCGGGATAGAAATATAACCAGAGGAGCAGGTAACATAAACTAGAGTACTAATGGAAAAAAAAATGCAAGCCAGGGGAATGGGAAACATGACCGAAACGAGCAAGTTATGTGGCAAGTATCAAACGGCAGTTTCACCCTCCAATATTCCGAGTGACCATTCATGATGATTACCACCGGTCTATGATACCGCCATATATCCCCCAACTCCCGACCCATCCATCCATTCATTTTCCAGATACGATAAAACACCCGCAGACAACTCATTCGCTTCTCACGGCTTCTCTATCTCCACCGCAGTCTACATACACTCCATACACACATACTCCACTCTCAAGATCCACGGCGGGAAGGACGAATCGATGCATAGTGGAGGGCACTGGGTGCCGAGGGTTATACCATTTTACTGTAGGGTTATAGCAGATCCCTGCGAACAAATTCTTTTGCGGGGATCCGCCCAGTCCCGACTAGGCCTGCGTACCCCCCTGCATAGGTCTCTACACGGCCTCCGAAGAATGGGGTCTTGCATTACTTAAGTCTTAGATTGAGACCATGCTTGGTTGCTCGGGCTTTAGTATTCGGTGTTCTAGCAGCCTAATAATGGGCTATTGGAGCGGGTACCCGTGATGATGTGGAGAGTCGCTCAGGGGCTTTCTGTGCTGGATTGAGTGCTTCCGCACAATGGTGGAGTATAGATTGTTTATTGATAGTTGATGGGGGAGTAAGTAAGACCCATAGTTAATTCGTGCGGGGGTATTGGCTCTTTCTATAACCTTCGCGGATGGTAATTCGGGGATGCCTACTATGCATTGTGGGCGGACTAGTCGGGCTTGTCCGCCCTGCCCGGATATATACTGGAACGTCGAGTTGCGTTTATTATTATTATTATTAGGATAACCTAGACCGCGTACATAGGCTGATAATGTCAGTTCTTTGGGGGTTTTGGTTTCTCATTGGATTGCGAAATTGTATTCCATTTTCCTATCCCTAAGTAGTGGGACAATCTGTTACGATTTCCACCATCTATCCATCCAAAGCTACGGATCAGCCACCTTCGTCCACTGGCGCCCGTCAATCCACTAGGACTAGTATGTCGCCGGCAAAACTGATGTCCTGCCTCCATCAACAACCATCACGTTTCCATTCACGTATGCTCCGGCTCTCCCGGCCAGGTACAATACCGCGCCCGCAATATCCTCATCCTTCCCCGGCCTCCTCAACGGGATGTGTCCCGGCGGGAAATCGCCTAGTTTATTCTTATTACTCGAATCCATTGTTCCCGGTCCCGCGGTCAGTTCTGAGGGGAATACTGAAAGTTAGCTAGTTAGTGATTGTCCCAGCCGGATTGATTTTCCGTTTGATATGATCCGGGAGTTGGGGAGGGGGGGGATCGTACACCCTGGGGCAATCACGTTCTTTCACTACGGGTTAGCTAAGGTCTGAATACCGACTGAAGGCATGAGGGGTAATACGGAGCGAATCCCATACTGTGGGAAATGAGTCGCGAGCATTTTGGCTACGTGTGTCATGGCGGCTTTACTAGCGGGATAGGAGAAGCAAGTTCCTAGACCTCTCAGGAAGCTAGCAATTGAAGTTACAGTTATGATCTGCCGGAAGTGAGAAGATTAATCCTCTGTAGATTTGATGCCGCGATCGAGGGAAGGATGAAGGGAGGGAGGGAGGGAGGCACTGTACCTGACTAGTCTGCTCCACAACCTCACGTTTATTCCCTTGGTCTAGCAGTCCCAAAAAGGCAACGCTGGCGAACCAGGCGCCTGTGACATTGACTGTTATCATCACCTCCTTGCATCAGTAGCCGTACAAAAGATTCCCTCCTAGGGGAGTCGCGAGCACACATACCCCTAAAGGTATCCTCCCACTCCTCCATGGAATCCTCCCATAAAAACTTCTGCACATCCTCTATACTCTTGTACTTCTCTGCCGCATCCGGGCGGCTTTCCAACCCTGGTGGCTTGGGAAGGACGCTGTGTCTCCAGCTCCCCGTACCGGCATTGTTAACGAGTAAATTGACATATCCGACTTCACTCTCGATAGTCTTGACCATGGCTTCGAGCGATTCTTTAGAAGTGACATCTCCCAAGATGGGGATCATATTGCCGTGCTTCTGAACCCCCGTACCGTGATGTTAGAGTTCGTGCCATGCATGATATGGGAATGGAAATACGTACGGAGTGCACTCTCGCAGCGTTTTCCAAAACCTCTTTGCGGCGGCCGACGATATAGACCTTTGTCGCGCCGTTGTTTTCGAGGGCGGCTGCTATCATCAGGCCGATTCCTGCACAAAGTTAATCCCCCAGTCGTGATTCAACGTCAAAACACTGAAGATCAAGATGTTATCGCATGTCGCATTATACCACTCAACATACCTGTTCCCCCGCCAGTGACCACAGCCACCAAGCCCTTTGCGGAGAAAAGCGTGCTCGCCTGAATATCTGACATTGCAACTAACTTAATCGTTAGTACCACTCTGCAGTGATCCGTTTGTTTTTCATAGGACTGCGTTTTCAGGGAAGGCTGTTCCTAATGACCGTAAGGCAATTTCTTGTCGCGATGGTTTTTTCAATTCTTCCCCGAACCGCATCGCAGTACAGGCTAAGTGGTGTGATTACCAGTATGCACGAGTACCCGGCATTAAGTATCTAGAAACGAGACACCGTTCCGTTGCTGGTGGAGTGGTTATGCAACACACTCAGTATTTTGCAGGTACTGATTGCCGGATACGAGTACGGTACCGGGCCCGGTTGCCCTTGTCCACAAATACCCGTACTGCACGCCGTGCATTTCCTACAGTAGGTTTTCGGGACCCCTTGTGGTGTCGTGCTCTAAAGTACTCGTACGTACGGTAAGGGTGTAACGTAGAAGACATGTCCACTCGTACTTGTACATGTATTAGCCGCCTTCCCCGTGGGCTACCATGACAGAATGGCGTATCGTCGATGGATTCACATCACTGGTATGTAGTTATAATTTTGACCACCGTGTTATAGTCGTTGGGGAGACTACGATGGCCTCGGACAAACGAGTGCATATCGCAAGTTAGAAGCCACGCGACCGCTCAGTCACAACTCTACTCGTACCAATGCGTGTATGATATATACCGCACATGTACCAGGTGCTTACCAAAAAAGAAAAAGAATAAGATAAAGAATAAAAGGCCACGATCCAGTCCCGATTCTCCGCGTCGCAAAAGCAATCCTCGGTGAAGAAAAAAGAAATGAACCTTTGCGCCACCCACTCCAGCAGCCCGATCGAGTGACACGGGATGCTGGCTTGCATCATTCATCCGAAGGCCCAGCGCCCAGAGTAATCAGGCTTCGCATGGCCTGCTGTGAAAATGCTAAGTTAGCGGTAACGGTCATCGACGGGAAATGTATCATATGTACCCCGGGTCTCGCGGTAAGCGAAGAGCGAGACAGAAGGGTCTTCTCGGCTGCGTGGTCCTGCAGGGGGCTTGGTGGATTGATTCTAGTAGGATCAAGGTGGGACGACAGAGCTTTTTGCGATGGGGGGAGAGTTTGGCCATGATGACTGAACGCCGGTACGTCACAGAAAGGATTGTTCGCTGCCGTCAAGTTAAGGCGATTAACCCAAAGGTATGGATGTACTTGTACAGTACCGTACCCAAGCGCGTGGGGATGATGAACTAATGGAAGACCCGAGGAACCTACGGTATGCACGGTAGCTGGAATCCCGATCCCTACAGTAGATACCATCTCCAATCCTGCACTATAGAGTACTGTACTGTACAAGCACTGTGTACTGTACTGTAGATCTCACCTCACCCCAAGTCCAGACTCCTAATAAGAACCAAAGCCCCCTCCCTGAATCCCGAATCCAATAACGCAACTCCTGTAAATCCGCCCTCTGTAGAGACTCGAGTGATCGCAGCGTGTGCTACACACCGGCGCCGGTATGTAGCCGAAAATCCCCTACCCTTGAAGAGTAGGCGAAAAAGAAAAGAAAAAAAAGGGAAAAACACGCACAGCAAAAGGTGTCGTGCATCTTTTCCCCTCTCCGAGAGACATATCATAGAAAAAAACAAAGGAAAACTCCACCAACCCTTACCGGAGGAGGCAACTCCAACGACATAGCACTAAACCCCATCGTTCGGGTTTCCACGGTCCCCGTGGATGCCGATGAGGGAGCGAATAAAATCCCAAGACCACGTCGTACAAATAACGGTAAGGTTCCCCCCTCCCACCCCGCTTCTCCCTCCCAAATTCCCACCCAACCCTCCGACACCGAGAACCGCAAAAACCGCAAGAAGGAATGTGGGGCAGAAGTAACGATAATAATGATAATGATAATGATAATAATAGAGAAAAAGAAAAACTCAAAGAGGGCAAAACGGCAAACACGGAGGTTGCGACACCGACCATACCGCGCTTTGATATAGATAGTAAGGTACGATAGGCTGCGCGATAACTTGGCAGCACAAAACGGGAAGCTCACCGGGAGTCGGGGGTCGGGCGTGAATGTATTGTAGGATCGGAATTGCGCGGGGAGGCGGGGGAGAGAGGGGCACATGTCAATAG